>CAIGQQ010008344.1:656033-667968 GCA_903798035.1 Danio albolineatus
GCATATATATCATATTTTTGCTTTTGTCTTATGTGGCTTTACATATTCAATTGCCTTTTGGGATTTTTTCTCACAATTATCAAATAATATGGCATGCTGTGCACTTAATAGTGCTCACAAACTATTCAAGTTTGGCCTCTATTTCCCCAATGTGTAAAATTCTTAAATACTTTTATCTATGAATGTACATATTTAAGATTAAGAGAATTAGGATTGGCGTGATGATGCATGGACATGACGGCGAAGGTAGGCCCCGCCCACTTGTAGCTTCATTTGCATTTTTCAGAAACCTACGGGTGACGTCATGAACACTACGTCCATATTTTTTTATGGTCTATTCAGAAAACGCATTAATTTGAAAATGGGTTACAAAGTGGCAGATTTTGAAAATGCCACCAATGTCGTGTCCGCGTAAACACCCATAAACGAGACTCAATGAAAATGACGACGTCATTCGCGAACAAATACACAACAATGGAGGAGTACATGGATGCTTTGTTGTTAAGTGTTTGTTAACGATCCATCAGCAAAGTATGTATTTTTTTTAAAGCTACAACCAAATGCAGAGACAAATCTTACACAGGATAAATTAAACATGGTCATGAGCACAACAACTGAAACTTTATGCATTTTGCCTGTTTGTTTACACAGACAACAGTGTTTTAGGACCGAAAATCAAGCAGCAACCTCCTACTTTCTCTTGTTAAGCTAATACAAAAGTAACTGAAACTGCAATTCATCGACTGGCCACTGGGGGCTAACTACAAAACAGAGCACATTACTATTGACTCCAATGTTAAAATGGCAAACTTAACAGCAGAATAAAAGGTGTTTACAGCCTGGTACAAAAATAATTTTGGTGAATATAGCTAATATTACCCTTCATGACAACTGTGAGGGGGTGATTTTATTTTATAACTCATCCATTTCATTTATATTAGGCCTTAAAATTCTGCATAAATAAGGACGTGGCCTCTTGAGTGACAGCTAGGTCTCTGCTACTTGCTGATTCCGTCCGATAAGCCACTGAACTTGGCATATATATCATATTTTTGCTTTTGTCTAATGTGGCTTTACATATTCAATTGCCTTTTGGGATTTTTGCTCACAATTATCAGATAATGTGGCATGCTGTGCACTTGATAGTGCTCACAAAGCATTCAATTTTGGCCTCTACTTCTCCGATGAGTGAAATTTGGAAATACTTTTATCTATAAATGTGTATATTTAAGAGCAAGAGAATTAAGACTGGCATGATGACGTGTGGACAAGATGGCGAAGGTAGGCCCCGCCCACTTATAGCTTCATTTGCACTCTTCAGAAACCTACGGGTGACGGCATGAACACTACGTCCATATTTTTACGGTCTATCTAGAAAACGCATTAATTTGAAAATGGGTTACAAAGTGGCAGTTTTTGAAAATGCCACCAATGTCGTGTCCGCGTAAACACCCATAAACGAGACTCAATGAAAATGACGACGTCATTCGCGAACGAATACACAACAATGGAGGAGTACATGGATGTTTTGTTGTTAAGTGTTTGTTAATGATCCATCAACAAAGTATGTATTTATTTCAAGCTACAACCAAATGCAGAGACAAATCTTACACACAATAAACTAAACATGGCAATGAGCACAACAATGGAAAGTTTATGCATTTTGCCTGTTTGTTTACAAACACAACAGTATTTTGGGACCGAAAATCAAGCAGAAACCTCCTGCTCTCCCTCGTGAAGCTAATATGGAAGTTACTGAAACTGCAATTAATCGACTGGCCACTGGGGGCTGGCTACAAAACAGCAAATTTCTATTGACTCCAATGTTAAAATAGCAAACTTTACAGCAGAATAAAAATTGTTTACAGTTTATACATCATACAATATATTATATATTATATGATATGTAATCTATTTTTCTATGCGTATTGTCGGTTTCAGGAAGTTGCACCAAAATAACCCCACAAGGCTGGACCTACAACAAACCAAAAATTGCGTCTTCATTAGCATTTTACTCTAGCCTTGAATGTCCATCCAATCAGAAATCTGGGTCAAACCTCTCCCTTCTACATACATCTCGCTAGATGTAATCAAACAGACTCCTTTTTATCATAGAAACCCGCTGATGTCGGCACTAAATAAATCCCTTTTAGAAAAGCGAAAATAAAACGAGTTCTTTGAGGTTTCGCTGCTAAATTTAACTGTTCGGAAAAGAACAAAAACATCTGGGTTCACAAGTTGCCCGTTTCTACCAAAGGACTGCATGACCCACTTCAGTTTAAAGCAGAAGAGCTGGATGAGAAGAGGCAGAGACGAGAAACCTCACTGAATTTTTAAAGCGGTCTTGTTCTGAAAGCAGCTCTCAGGGTTTAGACTTGCAGATCTCGCTGTCAGGAGCTGTACACTTCACATCACAGTGTGCTGATAATAACAACAACAAGGGAGGGGTACAGACATTTTCCACAGATAAAAATACAGTTATGACTAATATGCTCTCTGTGTTTAGATCCCACACATCTCCAGCTGTTCTGCACCTGAAATACCTGCAAAGATGATTCACACATGAAATGTACTGAAAATGCTAACGCTAATGCGGTTAACTACCGATATGCTGGAGCAACAGTTGTTCAGAGACTGTTAAAATTACTACTGCTATGTACACTACCTGACAAAAGTCTTGTTGTCTACAAAAGTTTTAGGGACAACCAATGATACAGTAACTCGACTTCTAGTTGATCGTTTGGTATCAGCAGTGGCTTATATGAAAGGTAAAGGCCTCTAGATTACACTTATTTTACTAAAATAATATATAATCATGGCTTGATTTTGACTGATTTAAAGGGCACCTTTGATGAAAATCTACCTTTTAAGCTGTTTGAACAGTCATATGTGTAGTTATAGTGTGTAGACCGTCATATCGGGGTGATATAAACACACCCAGTCCATTTATTTCAATTTAACAACATAAAAACGGTGGACCAATTGGAGCGGTTTTGAGACCGACCGTAACATGACGTAGGAGTGCGGTCCCCCAGCCCACCTATATTGATTGACAGGCTCGCATTACCATATCCTCAGTTTGTTGTTTCACGTTCGCTATTTTCTTAGTGTGAGTCGAAGCGACGCCACCAAAGGAACGCCCTTGCGCTGTTTTTGGATGCAAGGCTCAACACAAGAGCCTTCATCGTCTTCCTGGAAATGAGCAACAGAGGCTTAAGTGGCTGAGTTTTATCTTTCACGACCAGGTGCCTGAAAATGTACCTAAACTGTCGTATGTTTGCGCTAAACATTTTAGCGCAGACTGCTTTGAGAACGCATGACAATTCCACTAGGGATTCGCGAATAAATTGTTTTTGAAAAATGGATCAGTTAAAACAATCCGCGATCCTTTCTGCATATAAATCATACCAATGCAGTGTTTATCTTAGTGGATATCTTAATGTCTTGTCTGTATTTGTTTGTAGAACTCTGATATGGCGAACTTTATCAAACGCATAACGGATGATGCATGCATCGTTAAACTGTACAAAGACATAAATGATTTTGTAACTACAACTCTGACACATTCTGGCTCATTCAGATTATTGACTCCTCAACAGTGGTCTCTGCTTGTTCTGTGTCCGAGTTCGGGTCGTAAACGTACGGCTGAATGCTGGTCCTATCACTCATGCTGCTTCTCTCTGTCTGCCTGTCTGTTGCCGTACACAAAGCAGGGGCGCTCTTGGCTCCGCCCCCTTGTTAAGATTGGCGGGAAGTCGAAACTAATTTTCATGTGAAGCAACACACCCCTAAAACAGCGACCTGTGTACACGCCCCCAAAAATGACACTTTTTAACACATTATAATAAAACAATCTGAACTGTGTTTTGATCTGAACCTAGACTGGCACACTCAGAACAACCACAGTTGTGATATAAAATCTTAAAAAAGGGTTAATGTATGTGCCCTTTAATGAGGACAGTGCGGTCTGACTCTGCTTAGACTAAAGTCTCGTCACTGAACAGAAATAATGTCCAGTATCGAATATAAAGTCATACTGCGGTGGAGACAGAATGAATATTGTGTGTGACTCCCATGAGCTTGGAGGACTGCATCCACACATCTCTGGAATGACTCAAATAGCTCATTAATAAAGTCATCTGGAACGGCAGAGAAAGACTTCTGTCAGGTAGCGTACGCATCTCTCAATCTCTCAATTTAAATGTTTGGCCTTTAAGTGAGATGCTGATTGGTTTACTTGTCGAGAAACAAAAGTGTTGACTGATTACAACATTTCCCTTCAGCTTTATAGTCTCAATCATTTTCTAGCAGAGCACAGATCCAGATTCTGCCCTCGTCCGCTGAATGAAGCCTCTTTTATTATTACTTCATGTGTACTTCAAACCAAACGCTGACCTGTCTGTCTTTTGAGCTTACGGAAAGATCACAGATTAAACGAAGATGTTCAGACTCACCCCATATTGCCATGAAGATTGCAAAGAAGACTGTGCCTCCGTTATCAAAAAGATGGGTCACCTGGGGGGTACAAAAGAGGCAATGTGTTTTAGGATGCAGAATTAGAAAATAATAGCAAGACATCAAAACGAAATGGATGGAAAAAGGATCTGATTCTTCAAATGTCTGTGTAATCCCTAAACAGGACTCAAGGTCACAACTAGGCCTGTCACAACAATCAATATCAGAATCAGTTTTACTGCCAAGTCTGCTTCACACACACAAGGAATTTGCTTTGGCTACAGAAGCTTCCAGTGACAAGTGACAACACAGAATAAATATGAAAAAAAGACGATAGACATTAAACAGAGATGCAGTCAGTCCAAAGATCTGGATGTTGAAATGTATGTACAGATTTATTATAAATATACAGGATATAAGGTGCTGTGTACAAATGCGTATGAGAAAGTATTGCACGTTTATCGCACAATAGGAAAATATTAACTGTTCATGAGGTAGATGGCCTGAGGAAAGAAACTTTTCCTGTGTCTGGCAGTTTTTGTGCTTGGTGCTCTGTAGTGCCGGCCAGACAATAACAGTTCGAACAGGAAGTGCGCTGGGTGCGAGGCGTCCAGGGTGATTTTGCGAGCCCTTTTACTCACTCTGGAAGAGTACAGTTATTGAAGTGTAGGAAGGGTAGTGCCAGTTATTGTATACTTATCGACTTATCGTGCAATACTTGAGATGACCTCAATAATTTTTGCAGTTGCAATATATATATATATATATATATATATATATATATATATATATTTCCCAGAGATGGGTTGTGGCTGGAAGGGCATCCGCTGCGTAAAACAAATGCCGGATAAGTTGGCGGTTCATTCCGCTGTGGCGACCCCGGATTAATAAAGGGACTAAGCCGAAAAGAAAATGAATGAATGAATGAATATATATATATATATGGCATCACAGTGGCACAGTGGGTAGCACAATCACCTCACAGCAAGAGTTTGTGAGGAGTTTTTCTCCGGGTGCTCCGGTTTCCCCCACAGTCCAAACACATGTGGCATAGGTATAATAGATTCTGTCTTCTGGTGACTCTAGCGTCCTTGTTAAATGGCTAACATGGATCTTATTGAGAGTGTAGCTGTGCTGTAAGAACAGCACAGATTCGTTCGGCGCCATGTTTGAGTCCACTAGATCCTGGTTTCAGAGGTGCACCCAGTTCTGTGAGTTTATCAGATCCAGAAACTATACCAGGATGATGATGATAATGATGAAGCCTTTATTTGTCACATACAGTTTTACATGCAGCGAAATTGCATGTAACACCATACACAAACACACATTACAGGGAAAGACAAACAAGGGGAAGTTTTTAGAAAGCTTAACATTGTAACAGGGGATATGGATGCACAACGAAAACAACGAGCGCTAACTGCACTCGTGAGAGAAATTTTGAGATCTCAAAAAGCACACGCAGCGGCCTCTCGTGGATTCACGAAAACAAAAAAAGTGCAAGACGACGTAGCTCCCGGGACGTATTCTGCGGCCTCCAGAAACGTACTCGGGACTACATTCTCAGAATGAGTCTAGGTTGCTTATCTTCCTATCCGGGGGAAGTAGTTTGTCTCAAGCCGAGACTGGAAGCTTTCAATGGTGCTTCAGACTGAGCTGAGTTAAGTTTGATGAGCTGTTGTCTGGTGTCAGCAGGAGGATTTCCCTTCCGGACGCCAACTGCAGGCACTACGCCATAATCACACTCCTACAAGAGCAAGCCAGTAATTGGTTAACATGGCATGAATGTCCGCTAAAGTTCAGATTTTTCAACTTGAACCAATCGTCAAAACGCGCAAAACGCTCAACTAAAGCCACTTCATTCAGTCGAATCAAGTCATTCGCGCAGCCTAATTCACCAAGTCGAAGGATGCCTATTCATGTGTTTGCATTAACTTAACATGTAAATCACTCTCGCTTGATGCTTCATCTGAGTCTGGTATGAACACACCATAAGAATAAGCATTTTAAAGTGTATTTTTTTTAATTCATTTAAAAAAAAAAACATATAAAGCCACTTGCTTATGTCATGTGCAAGCTAAAAACAAGTATATGAATAAAAATAAGTGAAGTACCACAATGTTGAGCATTTAGTCCAGGGCAGTGAGGTTTACTCGCACTGCTATCTCATACCTGCTAGCCTTAAACTCACCCCTCGAAACCCCAATTCCATCCGGGTCACGGCACCACTTTATTCAAATCCTCTTGAATATCTTTTAATATACTAATAGCAGGATATAAGCTCTAACAAAGCTGCCTTTTAAGAAATTCAGTAAGAAAAATAGGGCTCATGCATTAATTTAAGTTATTTGCAGCAATGAAGCAGAGGCAGTTAATGTGATTCAGTAACCATAGCCGTCTACGGGGAACAAAAACAACAGTAAGCACTGGCACTGAAAGACCACCTACACACACGGTCTTTGAGCCAAAAGACATTTAAACTTTGCCAGCTACATAAACTAGAAAGGCCCAAAGAGATCGATGTGGAAGACATCACAGAAACTGTATAGTATGTCTGACAATGAAGTGCAACACAGACACAGGGGTTGTACAGACTAGTCGACTTTAATGCTCTGATATGACGCTCTTTATTTTCACTGAGTGTGCACTAACTCTGATGGGTTTAATGCGGAGGGCAAAGTGTTGCACTTCACTTACTGGACCATTTGTAATCAGATCACCTCAGGCGGATGTTAAAGCCAAGTTTAGATGCAGCGGAAATTCCCAAACTATAAAATGGTAAACAGATTTGAAAAAGGGCTATCAGATTTGGAGTGCTGTTCATGACTGAAAGCTTGACTTTGAGGTTTTTAACAGCATATTCAACCAACAAAATAGCATTAATGCTAATTATTTATCATAAACAAAACTAATAGAACAACAAACAGGAAATGAAAGGAAACGCTCAAAGTACCAGGAGCTAGTAGAGAAGTGCCGGGAAGGGGGCTGGAAGACCCACTGTGAGCCAATAGAGGTGGGCTGTAGAGGGTTTGCAGGGCATTCACTCAGTAAAGTCTTCAATCAACTAGGCCTATCAGTAGCAGCTAAGAAGAGGGTCATTAAATCCGTTTGTGATGCTGTAGAGAAAGCCACAAGATGGCTATAGATATGGAGAGCTGATCCTTGGGAGATGGCTATTGGGATGCAAGCTGGGGTTTGATCAACCTTAGCTGGGCCACCTGGGCGAGGGTGTCCAATGTTGAAAGAACTGAAACACTCAGTGGCCCCAGTGATCACTTAGGTTTGAAGGTATAAAATCATTCCAGTGGGAACAAGCTTCTAGTTATAGGAACGGCTTTAGGGGAAGAACTAAATTAGGTGCTACTTTAGAGAAGAGTGTAAAGGCTGATTTATACTTCTGCGTTGCTTCTGCCTTGCAGAGTCTTGCATTTATACTTCTGCATGCTGTTTGTGTTGCTCTGCAATAACACTTTTGAAACGCTAGCTGTGTTGAGTTTCTTACAAGATTTTTTGTTTTTTCTGAACGCTACCTTAATGTACAAGTGCCTCAAACTCGCTCATTCAGAAGCAGGAACCGGTGGATGGCAACAACTTTAATTATAAGGTGAACACAAAACAAAAGTTTCCATCTGGAGCTCTTTCAGTGGACTCGACCCTTGTAAACACTCACTCCATCAGACTCACGGCTCTCAGCCATACCCGTCAACCCTCCCGTTTTTCCCGGGATTCTCCTGTATTTTACAGTTCTATCCCGCTATCATCCCGTAAAGGTGTTTTCCTGGATTTCTCCTGTATTTTCAGTCTTTCTCTGAAGGGTGGCAATAAAGAGCCGATCCTCCCTATACGCAACCCAAACCGCCGAACCACCAGGGGCCGCCCCTTGCTCTTAAATGTGAGTCAGTTCTGTGCATTCGCTTTATTTAGGCATGAAACACTTTGAAATAAATATAAAAACGGCAGGATTCCCTTTTCTTTTCATTGCAGGTGCCGTCGCTCCTCCTATGCAATCCTCAAAACAGCCATAAAGCGGTGCGTGACTCAGCTGACGCTCTCCATAGTGATGAACAGACGCTGTTTCCCAACTGGATTCTGCAAATGCGAGTTGAAGCGGACCGAAAGTCTGTGTTTTGGGTGCGTGTTCGAACAGACATATACACATAACTCTTAATCTAAAGATGTCGATCTTAGTGGTTTTTTTTTCCTCAAACAGAAAAAAATGAATGAGCATAAAATTTCTGAATGAGCATAAAAATTAGGAAAGAAATGCTTTGATTATAACGTCAGATGCATGTATTTTTAAAGTGACACCTCTGTTATTTAATGTAATCAAACGAAAAATCCAAATAAACGAGATTCATTCGTTGCTCTTATGTGTAATTTATACAGTGAAGATTAATGAGATTTTATAACTTGATTCTATTTGTTTATAATAGCTATTAATTGTAATAAACTGAAAGGTTTTGCTAATTTATTAGCTGCTAATGTATACTATTTATTTTTTATTAAAAAAAATAAAAATAAAACATATTACCGACTGTTTAACAGTTTATTTACAATGAAACAGCTCCAGAAGAACATATTTATCAATTTAGGGAATTTTTTATTATGGTGGGGGGATGGGGGGGGGGGGGGGGGTATATATCCATTATTTTCACATCCCAATGTTGACAGATATGCCACAGTCATCCCCGCTACCAAGCCGACCAATCACAGCTTGTGCTAGGCATCGTTGTGACGTGTAGTTACATTTGCTTGATGCAGAAGTATAAATCAGTCTTAACCCAGAGCAATGGGAACAACCAATGACGCTAATGTTAACGCTATTACTTGTTAGCAGAGATGCAAAGAATTTTCAGATGCTGAAAATATCAGCCAAAAATGGCATTTTTGTTTTTGTCTGAAAGAAAAAACGACTTGTATATGTGTCAAATAAAGGCTGCGTCGCACTGCCCAGCACACTGGTTCCACTTCTTTCACAGCAGATGCGGAAAGATCAGTTACCTTTGTGGTCTATTCCCAGCCTTGATTACGTGTCACACTGCACAGGAGATTGTCATAGGAGTCTCAAAACCTTAAAGACGACAATGGACTGTCCCGTGACAAGGTGGTGTACCCCAGGGGTGTAGTTTTGTACCGCTTTTCTTTCATGACAGTGCAGAAAGACTGCTCAGTCGAGTCCCCGGAGGGAGCTTTATTTGTTGAGGAGGTGAAAATTTTGGCAGAGCAGCTTCATAAAGAGCATCTGAAGTCTTGGCAGGAGGTTTGATTTACAGTTCATATAATTTTTCATTTAACCTGCGTGGAAAGAGCACATTGGCATTTAATCCTTCGGGATGGGAAAGGAACGGCGGGGCTTGAATGGCAGAACACCTGGGGAGGGAATCTATAAAGCGAGTCTGAAGAAGCGTAACAGATGATTTTGAAAGCAGAAGAGCTGCACGCAGGTAGATTCAATCCTTCATAAGCTGAGAAAATTTGCTTTTGAGGTGCTACCAGAACTGGTGTAGGTGGACCAATGGCAAAGACTTGCTAAAAGGTGCAAGGACATTGATTTCAGCTTCATTGTTGACTCACGAGAGTAACAGATTGCCATGAAACTGTGACAAAAGGTGCAATTTTATATGAAAAGACTTTCTTCTGAGGGTGACACAGTGGCACAGTAGGTAGTGCTGTCGCCTCACAGCAAGAAGCTCGTTGGTTCGAGTTGGTTCAGTTGGCATTTCTGTGTGGAGTTTGCATGTTCTGCCCGTGTTTGCATGGGTTTCCTCCGGGTGCTCCAGTTTCCCCCACAGTCCAAAGACATGCGGTACAGGTGAATTGGGTAGGCTAAATTGTCTGTAGTGTATGTGTGTGAAAGAATGTATGGATGTTTCCCAGAGATGGGTTGTGGCCGCATCCGCAAAACAAATGCTGGATAAGTTGGCGGTGCATTCCGCTGTGGCGACCCTGAATTAATAAAGTGACTAAGCCGAAAAGATAATGAATGAATGAATGACTTTCTTCTAAGAAGGAACCAATTTTATGTGCATTTTAATCAAAAATGAGCTTCCCCCTGGTGAGGTAACCACTATGTTCCCACGACACTAAACCCACTTTCAGTTTTTAGCACGTGAAGTATCTTGCATGTTGAAAACCAAGAGCTAATTCAAAGCACATGACAAAAACAGACTCTGCTAATGAGCAAAACTATGTGAAAACGAGACGTTCTGGTTGTCGTGTAAATCAGCTGGATCTTGTCAGCGGTTGTGTTTACATTAAGATGATGACAGGAATATAATTTATCGCCACACAAACAGGACGAGCGGTTTTCTAGCCTTTCATGCTGTTTGTCTTGTTGTTTTTGTTGTTTCTGTTTTCGTCTTCCCACAGAACAGCATCATGAACTGATTACAGGAGCGAATGCCAAGACGCAAATTGGCTCATAAATTGAACTGAAGATGTACAAGCGGTCTACTGGAGAAAAGAGCAGATATTCTTTCATTTCCCTAAACTTTTATAGAGTTTTTTTTGTGTCAAAGCGTTTGATTTCTTTGATGGCAGCAAACTATTCTAGAGCCAAGGCATTCAGTCATTAAACTGAGTTTACCATACAACATGACATGTCACAGATATTATTTAGATGAAAGCATCCAACTTGTTTTTTTACTGTCCTGTGAGTGTTGATGGGAATAACAGTAGCTGCGTCCCAAATGACACACTATACACTATGCACTTATGCACTATGTACTTATGCACTTACACACTCAACAGCATAGTACATGTATGTAGTGTTGTCCCAAATGGAGCACTAATGGCTTTTTTACTAAGCGGAAGTTCAAACCGTTTCCCTGATGATGTTTGACGGTTGCCAAATTAGAGAAATAAATGACCAAAATTCCTAATAATACCTGGCATGAGAATAACCGCATTCACCATCGGGAGGCGCTATAATCACTCTTGTTGGAGAAATTTGCTTTCACAGTCCAAAATAAATAAAGTTATCCAACATGTGCGCACGATAGCTCCGCCTCTTCCGTTACGTGCACGAAGCTCCGGTCGTTGAGTGCGTGAAGTGTCCATCATTACACACTTCATATTACCGGTGGAATGAGTGCATCATCCGGGTAATTAAAGTGCACTTATTATTTTTACAGTTTTCAGTGTGAACGCACTTATTACACTATTTATACTACAAAATGGCGTAGAAAAGTGCACAAGTATGCGATTTGGGACGCAGCTAGTGTTATAAATAAATGGTGTTGCTAAGGGAATTATTTGTTTTAAGCAATGAGTAATCAAATAAATGACTGTTTCCCCTGTTAAACATCATTAGTGTTACTGACAATACAAACCAGACGGCGCTCTAGGCTAGTTTATAACCGCAGATGGCGCACTAGGCTAGTTTATAACCGCAGACGGCACTCTAGGCTAGTTTATAACAGCTGACGACACTGTAGGCTAGTTTATAACCGCAGACGGCGCTCTAGGCTAGTTTATAACC
>CAIGQQ010008344.1:675165-693911 GCA_903798035.1 Danio albolineatus
ATATTATATTATATTATATTATATTATATTATATTATATTATATTATGTTGTATTATGTTATGTTATGTTATGTTATGTTATGTAATATTATACTATATTTTATTATATTATATTATTACATTTGAATGGGTTTCTGCAGGTTTTATAAGTATTACAAACTTACTTGTGGGCAAAATAGTACAGATTAAACCCTCATCCTACATCTCTGTGCTCACAAAACCTCAGCGCGTCCTCAAATAAACCCTCACTGACAGCACTTCTTTAACAAGTCGACCTCTGCAGCCACAGTTTCCTCTAAACTCCTCCACTTCCACTGATCTGGGACCTGTAAAGCAGATGTCAGCGAGTCTCCTGCCTTCACAAACACTCATCGGGGTCAAGAACATCTCCATCTGGAGCTCATGTTAACACATTCATGACGGCATGAAGGTTAAAAGAGCGACTGCAGGTTCAGAATCACTCAGCAGATCATCATCAAACGCATATGAGGACGCGGATATTTAATCGCAGTATCATATTCACAGGAACCAAAGCTGCAGAGTAATTATATCTGTTGTTCTGTGTCTGTAAATGTATATGAGATGAGGTTTGGATATAAGCAGCGGGTCAGACTTTAACGCTCGTCTTATCCTAGATTTCGGATTATTTAAGGTCATTTTCGGCAGACAAATACAGCTAACGTAATAACAACCAGCAGAATGTGTGTTATTCCTTACTTACTTGCTCTAGTTTAGAAAATGGTGATGAAATTAGACTCTAGTTAAAGTCATTCAGGTTAAACAGATCAGATTAATATTGGTTAGCATTGAGCTTTGACGGAAAGGCACAGTGTATAACGGATTACGATCAAGCAAAAATGAATCGGACAGCTCTTTGTGTGACAATATTTAAACAACTATCAATACTCTGTTGATCTAACATGTCAGAGTGTGTCAGATGGCGTGCTAGGCTAGTTTTTAACAGCAAGCGGCGATCTATGCTAGTTTTTGACAACAGAGAGCACTCTATGCTAGTTTTTAACAGCAGACGGTACTCTATGCTAGTTTTTAACAACAGACAGCACAATATGCTAGTTTTTAACAGCAGACAGCACTCTATGCTAGTTTTTAACAGCAGACAGCACTCTATGCTAGTTTTTAACAGCTGACGGCACTCTATGCTAGTTTTTAACAACAGACAGCACTCTATGCTAGTTTTTAACAACAGACAGCACTCTATGCTAGTTTTTAACAGCTGACAGCACTCTATGCTAGTTTTTAACAGCAGACAGCACTCTATGCTAGTTTTTAACAGCTGACGGCACTCTATGCTAGTTTTTAACAGCAAACAGCACTCTACGCTAGTTTTTAACAGCTGACGGCACTCTATGCTAGTTTTTAACAGCAGACAGCACTCTATGCTAGTTTTTAATAGCTGACGGTACTCTATGCTAGTTTTTAACAACAAACAGCACTATATGCTAGTTTTTAAACTGCAAGCGGCGAACTATGCTAGTTTTTAACAGCAGACAGCACTCTATGCAAGTTTTTTAACTGCAAGCGGCGAATTATGCTAGTTCTTAACAGCAGACAGCACTCTATGCTAGTTTTTAACAACAGACAGCACCCTATGCTAGTTTTTAACAGCTGACGGTACTCTATGCTAGTTTTTGACAACAGACAGCACTCTATGTTAGTTTTTAAACTGCAGACGGCACTCTATGCTAGTTTTTGACAACAGACAGCACTTTGTGCTAGTTTTTAAACTGCAGACAGCACTCTAGGCTAGTTTTTAACAGCAAACAGCACTCTATGCTAGTTTTTAACAGCTGACGGTACTCTATGCTAGTTTTTGACAACAGACAGCACTTTGTGCTAGTTTTTAAACTGCAGACAGCACTCTAGGCTAGTTTTAAATAGCAGACTGCACACTTGGCTAAGTTTAAACTGCAGACAATGCTCTAGGCTAGTTTTTGACATCAGACGGCGCTCTAGGCTAGTTATTAAACAGCATACAGTGCTCTCAGCAAGTTTGTAGGCTAGTTTTTAACTGCAGACGGCGCTCTAAGCTAGTTTTTAACAGCAGACGGTACTCTAGGTTAGTTTTTAACAACAAATAGCACTATAGGCTAGTTTTTAAACTGCAGACGGTGCTGTAGGCTTGTTTTAAACAGCAGACGGCACTCTTAGCTAGGTTTAAACAGCAGACAATTCTCTAGGCTACTTTTTGACATCAGACGGTGCTCTAGGCTAGTTTTTAACAGCAGACAGTTCTCTTGGGTACTTTTTAGGCTAGTTTTTAACTGCAGATGATGCTCTATGCTAGTTTTTACCAGCAGATGGTGTTTTAGTCTAGTTTTTGATAGCAGGTGGTGCTCTAGGCTAATTTCTGACAGCAAACTGCATTCTAGGCTAGTGTATAACCGTAGACGGCGCTCTAGGCTAGTTTATAACAGCAGATGATGCTCTAGGCTAGTTTTTGACAGCAGATGCAGCAGATGGCGATCTAGGCTAGTTTTTAACAGCAGACAACACTCTGGGCTAACTTCTATGCTAGTTTTAAACTGCAGGTGGTACACTATTCTAGATTTTAACAGCAATTTTCACTCAGTGAAAGTTTCTAGGCTAGCTTTGAATCGCAGGTTACGTTATAAGCTACTTCAAAACAGATGGGGTTTTAGGCTAGTTTTGACAGCAGATGGCACTCTAGGCTAGTTTGTACAAGTAGACAGGTTATTTTAGATTCAAGTTGAATTTGTAAGAAATTGAATTCAAGCAGAGTACGGCTTTTAGTAAAGTATACAGCGCCATCTACTGTTCAAAACTAAGCTCAGAATCAATTTATGAGAGAATCAGAATGCATTTTGAAACTCACCCATACAGTTTATCACCACAGCTCTAATCTAAAGCGTTCTACACCAACAAGCAGCAAAAAGTCAACAATTACACCTGCTGTCTGAATAATGTTTTGTTTGACTACAAGAAGGCGATGAGAGGTGGACGTACTGGTGCATTCTGGCTCTGCTGAAGGGCGCCGTATAACAGTCCGTCTCCACCAGGTCTGGAAGAGCCTCTTTATCCAGCTTCATCGGATTCCTGGGCAGCCAACTCTTCAACTGGCGAAACCTCAGCTGAAATCGACTGTGAACAGACATCTGTGTGTTAGCATTTATCAAATTATTCTCCCAAAAGACAATACGATGATGTACAAGAGTCATCATATTGTGAAGATTATATTTCTGAGCTTTTCTTACCTTTGAACAGCATTTTCTGTCTAAAATTAGTAAAACCCTACTCAATAATCAATAGAAAAGCCTCTATTACAGCAATCAAATGCTTCCTATAATTGCTGACCAGCTTTTTGCACATCTCTACTGGTATTTGTGCCCATTCCTCTTTAGCAATGAGCTTAAACTCTTTCAGATTGGAGGATCTCTTCGACATCAACCTGATCTTTAGCTCAATCCACAGATACTTAAAACTGGGTTTAGGTCAGGACTCTGGCTGGGCCACTCCAAACCGTTAAGGTGTAATTATACATAGCAAATGTTGAACAGGGTTTAAATTTTGCTCATGGATAGTTGTGTGTTTTGCTATTGGTGAATCTGATGTGAGTGACAGCTTGATCCCGCCCTCATGTTAGTAAACACCAATCAGAGATGTTGATAAAGACTCAGTGGGAGTGGTTCTATTTAATAAATATTAGTTAAATAGTAATGTACACAAATAAAAACACTTAAAACCATGACTGCAATATTCAGCAAACATTCAGTTCAATATTGAATACAACATACATGAAACAATACAGTACACTTAATGAAAACACAGTAGTAAGACTACAATATCATACCTGCCCATAGCTTTCTTCTTCCAGTCAGTGAAGTAACACTTTTTCCTATGAGAATAAATAACAATAATAACAACTGATGTACAGTATTTAGTTCAGCACAGTGTATATTGTAATATATCGATGGATAAAGTGATATTAAGCTCTACCTAAAAGGCATCCTGATGTTCATCTGCTCGGCGTATTTACACAGCGTGTCCCACGGCGCATGAATCTTCACAAACATGATATCACTGTTGGTTAATGAGGGCTGCCGAAGAGAAAGACAAATCAGCGGCAGCAGATAACAGACATGTGCACGCAGTTAATCAAGATGCATTGGTTTTCCAGTATCTCTCAAAGGGGCTGCATGTTATAGCATTGTATATATATTTTAGATTATGTTGCAAATCTGGCTAAAATTGTGTCTCATATGAAAAAAAAAAACATAATATTGAGGATGTTCTGCAAATCTGGTTACAGCGTGAATTCCTCTTATTAAAGATAATGTGGACTTAAGTATATATTTATGAGAAATATGATTTTATATTATCGGACTTCATCCTAATTTATACTTATAATAGAAATAATATTATAATTATATAAAATATTGTATAATAATATTATATAATAGTAATAACATTATATAAATATAATAGTAGTTTTATTATATGTTATTATTTTTTTTGTCGTTTTTTAGCATTAGTTTTACTTGTTTTTGTGAGTGTTATACTAAACATGCTTGCCATTATCTGAAATAATACTTTTTGGTGTGTATTTATTAATTTGTAATTTCATTTAATTTATTTTTCATTAATTGTTTGATTTAATTAAATTATTATTTTTAATTGAATGTGTAATTTAATATTTTCTTTTATCAAGTGTATTTTTTATTATATTTTCTATTTAATTTAATAAAAAATAACCCTGTTATTTATTTTTATTCATTTATTTTATTTATTTATTATATTTATTTTTGTATATTTATTCATTCATTCATTCATTTTCTTTTCGGCTTAATCCCTTTATTAATCCGGGGTCGCCACAGCGGAATGAACCGCCAACTTATCCGGCATTTTGTTTTACGCAGCGGATGCCCTTCCAGCCACAACCCATCTCTGGGAAACACATCCATACATTCTCATTCACACACATACACTATGGACAATTTAGCTTACCCAATTCACCTGTACCGCATGTCTTTGGACTGTGGGGGAAACCGGAGCACCCGGAGGAAACCCACGCAACCACGGGGAGAACATGCAAACTCCACACAGAAATGCCAACTGGCCCAACCTGTATATTTATTATATTATTATATTTATTTTTAAAATAAACCCACGCAACCACAGGAAGAACATGCAAACTCCACACAGAAATGCCATCTGACCCAGCCAGGGCTCGAACCAGCGACCTTCTTGCACGCTACCCACTACGCCACCTGAATTTATCTTAATTGATTAATTTGGTGAATTAAATTATTTTTTATTCAATGTGCAATTTAAATAAAATTTATAAAACTTCATTTATTTTTATTACATTTTTTATTTAATTGAATTAAAAACGACCCATTTATTTAATATATTTTTTTATTTAAATTTTTTATTTATTTATTATTTCACCTTTATTTTGATATGACAGTAGAGATTTCAGACAAGAAAGCATTGGGAGCAGAGATAAGGAAAGGATCAGCAAAAGACCTTGAGCTGGGAATCGAACTCTGGTCGCCGTGAGCACATCAGTGCTATATGTAGGCGCACAGTGACACTAGGCTGCTGGCGCCGACAATTTAATTACATTTTAACACAAATTTAATCACATTTAATAAACCTTTTATTTATTTTATTTACATTTTAATACAAAATTTTATACAAATTAATTACATTTTTATTTCATTTTAATCAATAATAACCCTGTTAACAACCGAAGTGTAAATATTAGAAACTAAAGTATTCTGAGTGTCCAGGAGATCAACAAAGTCATTCAATGAAACAATTAAACAGAAGATCAACATTTCTGAAGGCTAAACCCCTCACTTCACTAACACCACATAAAGAAATCCGCCTTGTTCAACCCCAGAGCCTCTTAGCAAAGTTTGTGTAAACTGACGGAACTAAAGCTGATGTTTCTGCAAAACTTCCTCTCCTGTACGTGTGGACATTATGAGCACACCAACAGAGGAGCAGCAGAGGTGAACAACGGCATGAATAATGCTGGAGGATAAAAGCGGCGTGACAGATCTGGGAGAAGAACAGCAGGCTTGATAAAGTAGAGTTCAGGTGTTCATACTAATATAGAACACAAGCTAGCTCAGAGCAGCTTACTCTCATATTAATAATGCATTTATTGACACTCATCGGCTGTGTTCTAAAACCAAGCAAGCGCCCTATGTAGGCAACGTCATTTTTCTACATGAAAGATGTTCCAAAACAGTCAGAAACAGTATGAATTATACATAAGTTGTACTGAGAGAAGAAACCGGGTGCGTTCAAACTTAAAATGAACTATTGTGCGATTCCTCTGTTAATGTGTGTTTGTTTGTGTAGCATCTTTAGATTTGCTCTTAATGTGACAGATCGGACGCTAAGTAAACAAGAAACAAATTGTTGCTTTCTATTTTGGTCTAGAAAAAAATTAACCAAGAGAATCAAACTACACACAAGTAGAATAATGTCCACTCGTTTTCTTCAGAGAGAAATAGATCTTTACTGGTAACTAATAAACACACATATTTTAAGGATTACGTTCACATTATTTAATCTTGTGCTTAAATATATTAAAAAAAAAGTTAATGCCAAAACTTGATGGAAAGCACATTACCCATGATGCTGTGTAGTACATTTTACCCAGTCAGATGGCTTAGCTCAGCCCACTCCAATGAACCACTGTGAATGATGCAACAAGTCTCAATATTCCCTTAAAATATTTTAATATTTGGCCAACAAATGAGATTATATCTAAAATCAGTGATCCTAATTAAAACTGTCTTTTATAACTCAAGTATTGATCTTTTAAATTTTTGTCAAATGCCCCATATTAAAGTGTTTTGTTCCGACTGTTTATTTACATCAAAATGTAAGTTTAACATTGATGCCAGATATAGTTCATTACTCTTCTCACAACAAACATAACATAGACTATATAGGAAATTTATTTATTTTAATGGGTAGATATATATATATACACACACACACAACAGCTTATAGCAGTGCAATATTGCTGTGATAACATCACTCATCCTCCTCACCCTAGTGCAGTGTTTCTCAACTGGTGGGTCGCGACCCAAAAGTGGGTCGCGGGAACTTTTTCAGTGGGTCGCGGAGTGTGGGGTCAAAAAACCCCAAAAGTTTCATTTTGAACTTGTTTTGCGTATACCGGACTTTTATTTTGAAATGCACGCACGCGTCATGTTGCCGAGCAACATAGAGAGTCAGCTGGTGGAACTGTCGTGATAAGACGCTGAAAAAGAAATTCAGTGAAGTTAGCCTCTCCCAGTTTTCGCGATCTGAGAGTGCGATCAAACCCATCCCATTCAGAACTACGTATCTGTGAAAGTGGCTTCTCTTCCTTGGTGCAGAGTCAAAGCAGAGAAACAGGTGATACATAGAGCACTTCTTCGGGTAGCACTGTCTACCATCACCCCTGACTTTGAAACTCTTACCACATCAGTAAAGCACATCCTCATTTATCACATTATCTTCCCAAATTACTGTTAAGTGAAGCAGATGTTTATAATTGCTGTCATATTAGATGTAAAAATGGTTATGAATATTTTAATCATTTTACAATGTGCTGGTTTGTTCTGTTCAACAGGATCAGTGTTCATGTTTTATTAACAGTTCAGTTTTGTTTATGGTAACAACCTTTCCTTACCCTGACCACTGTTTACAGTGTTTGTCGTTTTTACTTTGTAATATTTCTATAATTTGATACATTTTGTTAAATGTTAGCAATAAAATATTGTTTATTTGTAAGTCTTGCTGATTTTCTCATGAGTTTTCTGTCACTTCTTGTGTATGTTAACAAATAAATACAAATTAATTATAATTCCTAAAATTATATTACAGTTCCTAAAAATTTGGGTCGCGGCTTGATGACCATGTAAAAATGTGGGTCCTGTGGCCAAACCAGTTGAGAACCACTGCCCTAGTGTATTACTCCGTCCACATAGAGTGACATCAGTTCAATAAACTTAGATTAGATTATCAAAAATATTATGTTAGATTGCAACTATGCAGTTTATTTATAAGGACAGTGGCTATTTTAAATATTTATCATTTCTGAGATTCACCGTGTTGGCAGCCATCAGCCTGTTATACTTCAGCAAAGACGGTTGATGTTCCTCCACAAGATTGTGACAGAGACCGCATAATAAGTCATTAGAGGAGAAAAACTCAAAATTTTAATCTACAGATGATCAAATCATTATAAAACATCTGCTAGTGTTTGCTTTGCTTTGACTTTTTGAGGTTAACTATAGTGATCTCCTGACTCCAACAGAGAAATACTGGGAAATCTCTGTAGACTGATGACATTTCATGCTGTTCAGCCTTATAAGCTCATAACGTGTTGTTTGTATAGATATAAATCAATCATTTTAAATTTTTTAAAGTTTAATATTTCCTTGATATTTTGGGATTTTATAATGCAATTTATAATTTTATATGATTTTAATATAAATTAATATAATGTGAAGTTCACGGTCCTGTATTTTAGTGTCTTTTCTTTGTTATTGTTGATTGTCGTTGCTTCAAATCAATGTTTGTAAAGTTGTAATTTATCTTATAGTTGATGATTTGGCTGTAGCTGAAGCTGAAAATAAATGGGGAAAACAAAACAAACGGCGCTGAAAAAGTAAAGTATTAATTAACATCGGTCAAGGACTGAGATTAATAACTTTAGTAAAGAACTACAGTCCCATGAAGGTAAAGAACTACAGTCCCATGAAGCATTGGGAATGACACAACTGAATAACAAGTAAAGAAAGTAAAATATAAATAAATAAAGTGACAGAATTGGCAGAAATTTTTGGGAGTGGGCAGGCCTAAACATCTACTTTGACGCTCTTTGCTCACTCTGACTCTGATTGGTGGAATTATCTGCATAGCATTATGGGTAATGTAGTTTTTGGCATGAATTCAAGCATTAAACATGATTATCTTAAAAATTCCTGAAGAGATTAGCTAAATAACATCAATTACAATATTAACAACCTCAGAGCTCACAACAGATCTAGCTTTAACACTATTGTAAAAGAAATCAGTTTCTCTATGCAGAACACGAATGTTGTTTACACTTTCATATCTCGAGTGTTTTAACTGATCAACAGAATGATGATGGTTCTGTTTATACCTTTAGGCCGAAAAGAATCTGTCCAAACAAATGACGCATGAATGTAAATGATGACTGCGCACCTCCTTCTCCAGCATGAGTCCTTCAGCCCGCAGGTTCCTCTCAAACGTGCATCTCTTCTCCACTTGAGGACTCGACTTCTTATACACCAGGATATAGTCAATACGCTTTTTTCCATCTCTGAACATCAGACCCGAGGGGTTTTCTAGATTTTTCCCCTGAAAACAAAGCAGAGATTCCTTTATATTATGGTTGTCAGAAGTATCGAGTAGCAATCGGTACTGATATTTTTAAAGCATCAATACCCCGCTAACATTTGAGCACGTTCTTAAACTGCTGATTGGCCATTGTGTTCACACACTCAACAGAAATGACTGTGATTGGCCGCGAAGGTCATCGCTTGACCATTTTTCACCGTTTGTTCATCAAGACCAAACACAGATATGGACACTGGAGCATTTTAAAGATGCTTTACAGTAGAGTAAATCCATCAACACCTCTAATTTAGCAATGACTAAACATCTTTATATTCTGCTGATTCATCTTGTAAATGATGACTAAAAGAAAACACGTTTGTGTAACAAGCGCTCACACTTTTTTTACATTTTCATCAAACACTAATAGAGTTGAGCATCTCCTCAGGCGAGCTGTGATGGAGAACAGAGCTGTTTTTTTTTTTTACCTTTACGGAGTCCGTCCGGGCCTCTAGTTTCCCTCTGCTCACCGGCTTCTTCTGGACGAGGAGCGTTTCATCTGTTTTAGGCTCAAACCCTCCCGTCTCCCTCTCTTCAGTGTAGACATCCTGACCCGTGTCTGACCGAGAGAGAAAAACACCAGGAGTTATTCTCTATGGGTGCTTTCACACTAGCACTTTTGGTCCGCACCCGGGTTCGTTTGACGTCATAGTACGGTACGTTTAGCTAGTGTGAACACGTCTTCTGAACTCGGGTGCGCACCCGCGAACCGTACCCGAGTCCGCCTGAAAGAGGTGGTCTGGGGTACGGTTCATGTGAACTCTGGTACGGTTCACTTGTAGTATGAATGCAATCGTACCAAAAGCCGGAAGTGAACCGTCAACAGTACAGCAAACTATAGGTTTTATAACGTTCATTCGTGTGTGTGTGTGTGTGTGTAGGTGTGTGTCTGTGTGTGTGTGTCTGAGTATCACGCGCTGACAAGCGCGACTGAGACGGAGCAAACACAGTGATAATGTCTGCTTGTCTCCTCCACAAACAGCTGGGACATCACGTGATGTTCTGAACATGTATAATATGTTTGCGGCAGATAGACGCGAGCCGTTTTCTGTATGTTCTAAACCAAAAGGTTCAGTTAAAGCGAAACAACCGCGATGTGCGGACGTCTCTCCCGTTTACCGCTTTGCTTTCGTGTCCGTCGCCTGGCAACAGACGTACACAAAACATCGGCTTGATAACGCAAGCGTACCGGGGTTCAGAAGGAAAAAAGACAGTGTGAACACAAACCAACCAAGCCGGTGGCAAGAGAGACAATCGAACTTGGGTACGGTCCAGGCAATTGAACCAAGTGTGAAAGCACCCTAAATCATTAAAGAATATATACAGTTGAAGTCAGAATTTTAAGCCCTCCGGTGATTTTTTTTCTTCAAAATATTTCCCAAATGATATTTATCAGAGCGAGGAATCTTTTAGGGGGTGAAAAAGATAAATAATATATTTTAAGTTCATACTTAACCGCGCATTACTTATCTTACGTTTCCTGTGGTGAGTTTAGGAGTAAGGCCATATTCTCGTTGTGTTAGTAGCCCATCATTACAGTAGTTTCACAGGTTCAAAATAATGATCTGAGATTTTTATACTCGCAGATGACATAAACATTGTGGTAAATTGTAGGATGGCACAGAAAAAAAATAAATAATAATATTGGGCTAAAACCAAAAATCACGAATGCTCTTGGCAGAAAAACCAAATACGAAAATGCTTCGTGATAGCTTTTTAGGTTTGTTTCAATAAATACTGTCATTTCAAAGTTAATTCAAGTCAATTCAATTGATTTAAAAACAAATGTCACCAAATATGCACGTCACACCAAAGAACAACAAAATTTTATTTATTGGTGGTTTCAAAAAACCCAAACTTTAATGCACACACTTTAATGCTAATTGCTAATTTAAGTGCTAATGCTAATGCTAAAAACTGAAAAAAAAAAAAATTCTGAGGTAAGCAGGTTGTGGGCTTCACATGGGTCTTCAGTGACATGATCTTAAATGGGGTCCTTCGGTAACACTTTATAATAACTACACACTATCATCTATTAAGCATTAGCAAATACAAATGATGTATTCTTCACTTTTTAGCACATTTATAATGTCCACAATAATATTATTGTCCATATCAATATTATTACTTATTGTTTATTACTAAATTAAATAATGCATTATTTACGAACCTTTTGTATTTAAGAGTAGTTGGTGGCTTTTAGAATCATTCATAATGAGTTAATAAACAATTAATAAACTGTTCAAATCAACATGTATATATCTTAATAATCAGGCATATAGTAATGGTTACTACGTATGTTAATGAATGCTTTAATAACTTCATCTAGTTTTGTGACCTAATCTAAAGTGAGGACTATTCATGCTTTTTTTTATATTTATTTTTATTTTTATTGTAGTTTTTGCAGACAGACATACAAGACATATATGATCTACAAAAAGGCACAGCAATGGATGTAAAGAGAGAGAAAAGTCTTCAGAAATTAAACAACACTATTAATCTTAATGGCATTTTAGAAAAAAATATCTGTTATTGTTACGTTCTTATGAGAGCGTGCAATGATCAATGTGTTGGCTGCATTTATTTAGAGGTAAAATTAGCCTGGGTGCTAACGTTGCATTATTAACTTAATAAAAGTGTCGACAATGCGTTTGGTTTACACTAAAATTAGTCATTAGTAATGCTGCATTGTTTTTGCAACGTGTTATGAGCTGTCAAACAGCATGGGTACATATTTCCTGCAAATAAAAAGCAAACTGTAGCATGTTTGTGGCAAATTGTGACATTTTATTTTATTGACTCGACTTCGATAACATAAAAGTCGACTTCCAAAAATCTGGAGGAATTTCAGTGCATAAAGGAAAAGAGCACAATCCTAAGCTGAACAACTGTGATCTCCGATCCCTCAGGGGGCGCTGCATCAAGAATACTCATTCATCTATAAGCCATATCACCACATGAGCTAAGGATTACTTTGGGAAACCTTTGTCAAGTACCACAATATGTAGTAACATCCACAAATGCCAGTTAAAATTGTACAGTGCCAAAAGAAAGCCCTATGTTAACAGTGTCCAGAAGTGTTCTTGAATTCTCTCGGAAGCATCTGTATTTATTAATAATATTATGTTTTTCTTTGTAACATTATAGCCTTTGTCTTTTGTGCGTTGTGTTGTTATGAAATAACTTCACATGAAGCTGTGTGCTGATGGCGTATGCATTACTTCTGCACTAAATTATCTGTTATTGTTACGTTCTTACGAGAGCGTGCAGTGATCAGTGTGTTGACTGCATTTATTTAGCAGTAAAATTAGCCCGGGTGCTAACGTTGCATTATTAACTTAATAAAAGTGTCGACAATGCATTTGGTTTACGCTAAAATTACTCGTTAGTGATGCTGCATTGTTTTTGCAACGTGTTATGAGCTGTCAAACAGCATGGGTATATATTTACCACAAATAAATAGCAAATTGTGGCATTTTATTTTATTGACTCGACTTCGATAACATAAAAGTCGACTTCCAAAAATCTGGAGGAATTTCAGTGCATAAAGGAAAAGAGCACAATCCTAAGCTGAACAACTGTGATCTCCGATCCCTCAGGGGGCGCTGCATCAAGAATACTCATTCATCTATAAGCCATATCACCACATGAGCTAAGGACTACTTTGGGAAACCTTTGTCAAGTACCACAATAGATACTGTAGTAACATCGACAAACGCCAGTTAAAACTGTACAGTGCCAAAAGAAAGCCCTATGTTAACAGTGTCCAGAAGTGTCCTTGAATTCTCTCGGAAGCATCTGTATTTATTAATTAATTATGTTTTTCTTTGTAACATTATAGCCTTTGTCTTTTGTGCGTTATGTTGTTATGAAATAACTTCACATGAAGCTGTGTGCTGATGGCGTATGCATTACTTCTGCACTAAAATATCTGTTATTGTTACGTTCTTACGAGAACGTGCAGTGATCAGTGTGTTGGCTGCATTTATTTAGCGGTAAAATTAGCCCGGGTGCTAACGTTGCATTATTAACTTAATGAAAGTGTCGACAATGCGTTTGGTTTACATTAAAATTAGTCGTTAGTAATTCTGCATTGTTTTTGCAACGCGTTATGAGCTGTCAAACAGCATGGGTACATATTTCCTGCAAATAAATAGCAAATTGTGACATGTTTGTGCCAAATTATGACATTTTATTTTATTGACTCGACTTCGATAACATAAAAGTCGACTTCCAAAAATCGAAAGTCCTTCAACCCCTAATTCACACATGAATGATCATCACCTACTGCAAGTCACGGTTCACTTCACGATATGCAGACCTCCGATTTCTCAGTACGAGCATGCAGCATGTGGACTAAAGCCACCGAGTAACTATGAAAGCCATCAGGCGGAGGAGGAGGAACAATCCCATTATCCATAATTCATGGTGCTGTTGTGTGGAGCTCATCAGATCAGGTGCTTCTGCTAAAAGATCTCCTGGCAGGATCAAGACCATTAGAGGCTCCGGAGGGGAATGATCTGCTGTTTTTAGAGGATTGCACCGGCGTCAGCAGTTGGACATGATTCCTGCGTCTTCACTAATATTCTCTGAAGCAGCTCCCGGAACGAGACATCTTGTCTGAAAACCCGATAAGGGTACGCAAAGATCAACCGGATGAGTACTGGCGATCACAGCACTAATGTTGTCCTAATGTTAAAGGCTTACTGCTTGAAGTCAAGACGAATGGACAACAGGATGCCTTACACCTTTTCTGAGGTATTGGGCGTGGCTCACATACTAAACCACGCCCCTCCAGCTGTCAAAGAGAAATGGTGAGGAGGAGGAGGAAGAGTCTGGTAGGTTGTAATAACTCTCCCCAAACCTTTTCTCCCATCTTTCTTAAAGAGCCCCTATTATGGGTTTTTGAAAATGATCTTCATGCAGTGTGTAACGCAGTTGTGAGTGAAGTGAAATGTCCAGCTGAGGCTTAAATCTGAAAGTGCACAGTGCTTAAAACTATTGATTCATCTATAAAAGAGTCGACTCATAGTTCCTCAAACGAATAGCCATGCTTACGAGTCTTTAGCCGTTTCGGCATGACGTGAACACGAAACATAAGCCCCGCCCATTTATGCGTGCGCAGCCCCAGGAGATTCGAAACCCCCAAGCCCGCCCACAAACAACAGCTGCAAGCAAAGGTTGCCAGATTGGGCGGTTTTGAATTTGATTGTGCAGGTAAAAACCTTTTAGATAGGGTTTGGACTGGAATCAGTCAGCTACATCTGGCAACACTGAGAAGAGCGCTGTGGCAAACATGTGCTCAGCTGGATATTACTGGAAGTGTGCAGATGAACCAGAGATGAGACTGTGAAGAGTCAGTGGATGAGGTTTATTTCTGCAGAAATGCCTCAGCATTATAGCCCAGCCTTGTGCTGTGTTCCTCTGAGGAGCTTCTGAAATCTACACGCTCACAACGGAGGATTCGTCGACCGTTTGTTAAAGGAAGGATCAGAAAAGATGTATGCAGGGGTGGACTGGTTAGGGGAGCACCGGGACATTTACCCAGTGGCCTAATGGTGAATCTGGCCTGCTATCCAATAAGTGTGAATGCGTGTGATTAAAACGGTTGCCTCATTGTTTTCTCCAGCTTGTAAATGATGCATTTAATTGTGTTTTGTAACTTGTAACCGCTTGTAGTGTATCTGCTTAACTTGTATTCTCATATCGCGTCTAAAAGCACGTTGTAAAAGTGACGCATGCCGCTTTGTTTACGGATTAAAATGCGTTTGTGAGCTCGTGTTCCTCTGCTGTTTGTCGTTGCTATGGCTACATCAGCTCTCCTACACACGTGCGGCGGTCCTGTTTCATATTGGTTCAGCTTTTGCCGCTGTGTGCATTAATACTGAATGTGTGTTGCTGTTTTTACTTTTGGTTAAGAATAGAGTGATATGCTGGGAGACAGGGGGGTTAGTTTCGGGGGTGAGGTGTCTGAAATACGGGCGACTCCCGGGAAAAACGAGTGTTGGCAGATATGCTCACGCACACACTATGACTACTTCAATATTGATAAGCCATGGTGGGCATTCTCTCACGCTGAATGATGTCGACCAATCACAACAGACCAGGTCATTGGTCCAATCAGCGCAGTTTAGCATCATGCTAAGGAGGGGTTTTGGAACAAATGAATCGCTAAACGATTCATACAGGAGTCGCTGGGATAATGAGGTAAAAATAAATGCAGATTTTAAGACAATGAAAGTGTTTTTGACCATGCATGCATATTAGCCTGCTGTTGGAGACCCCCAAAACAAAAATATGACCCTTTTTAATGTATAATAGGGGCTCTTTAATGAAATGCCTACTTTACTACATCCAATCAGCTTGCAGTATACAACAAGCCACGCCCACTGTTATCTCATTTAATACAAGGAGCTGCGTCGCAGTAAGACACAAAAACAGTCACATCTTTCAGTCCATGCAGACTTTAAGCACTTTCCACATGCATGAACTTTTCGCTAAAGCAGCGTGAGGCTAGTACGAGAAGAGCTCACCTGTGGCCGGAGGTGTGATGTGTGTGCAGGAGGCACTGACGCTGCTGCTGTGTGTGTATGATTTGGGTTCAGGACTCAGAGGCACAGACAGGAAGTGGTTGAGGTTTTGAGGATGCGTTTGACTTTGAGCCAAACACGGCAAACTGCGGCGAGACGACTTCAGCGTTTTCTCCTTCAAGATTTCACTGATGCTGGTGTGCATTCCTGCGGAGACAAACACACACGGCGTTCAGAATCACGGTATTTACACTGTAAAATAAAAAGAGCTTTTTGAAACCGAGTGCTACTCTTGGGTGCAGATTAATGTGAAGGGCTACCAGTTTGATACACACTTCTCAATTAACAAATTTGCTCAGTTTACTTTTAATTACATGTTATTATTAATAATTAATGATATTCATCTATGCGAAGACACTGATCGTGTTAATGATTTCTCACAATAGTTGTCAACAATGATTTAATAAGGTAGGATAAATATCAATATGCAACATTTTATTTCTATAAATCTCTGCATGTATATAAACCATTTCAATGGGGTCATGTCATTAGCCCTTAAACATTTCCTGCTTGTTATCATACTATTTCATAACTGTAACATTATGGAGCTATTCAATCCTATTTTCACATTAAAAAAAGCCATCATAAGATTATTTATCAATATCTGGACCTTTTTGGATTCTCGGAAGCTATGGAAACTAAAAACGTGAAACAGGAAATACATTAGGACCATTGTTATTGTTTACATCCCTCAAAATGGTCCATTTCAACAATATACATGTTCAAGTGATCACTTCTACAATATTTTTATAAGCCACTAACAATTATTAACAAATCATGCACTGCGCTGTACCATGTTTGTTCATATTATCAATTGTGTAACAAATTACCTTTCAGGTTTCCTGAAATTATTACCAGATCTACAGCATTGTTAACTTAGCAGACATTCTTCTAACCGTTGTTAATGTAGCTACCTCGAGTTGGACATTGGAGAAAGCGGAGAATACATCCTATACATAATATATTATTCTTTTTTGGTAGCAGAAAGTTTCACTGAATTAATTACGCACATTAATAAAAAAACTGGGGAAAAATACATTAAATACAATTATAGTGCAATAAAATCATTATTCACGATTAAATCATATACAAAACTGTTATGGTCGATGGCTTGATTTATGTTTTTTCTTGGCTCTTATTATTCTACGAGGGCGTATGTATGCATGTTTGTATATTTTTCTTTTTTAGTTTTTATTTAATTGTCTGATATTCGTTTATTTGTTGTCTCTGGTCAAGAGTGTTAAAGTCATTATCTGTTGACTAAGAATAAATTGATTTAAAAGGGTTATAACGCTTAATTCTTTTAAATAAGCCATCTTAAAGAGAGTTCGTAGCAAAGTGGGGGCTCGTCCGGGATAATTTATCTGTTGTTTTTTTTAGTTTGTGTTGACAATGTTTGTGCGTACTGTAAATATTTATATATGCATATATAGTATAAATCCACAAATGCATGTATAGTAACTGTTGATTGATATTTATTAATGATAATATATATAAATTTTCCCCCTTACAGACATATATGTGGGTGTATTTGTACACAAAATTAACAACAACATACACACACTTTTATTGGTTGCAATTAATCACAATTAATAATTCGCCAGCTATAATAAACACACACACACACCGTTTTCCTCAAAGGGACCAAAAAAATGTCCCCACAAGGTCAAAAAGTACTGGTAATGCGAAATTTATAGGGACATTTGTTCTGGATTACAAGGACTTACACACAAATACACACACACATAACAGTTTCGTCCCCCTCTGTAATCTGAATCTGATCCAAATAGACTGTAATGTAATATAGCAGCAGTAAAACTCACTTACGTTATCAAAAGCTTTAATGATCACATTGAGGATAACCAGTGCATTACATTTACCTAATGAAACAACTTCTGCAAGCTGAATCAGTCTCTACTGACTCACAGGGTCATCTTAGGATAAAAGATTAAATAACTACATTCACAATCATGTGGATGGACACGGTTTGTTTTCCAAACGTCACTAAAAGCAGTTCGGGGAGAGGCTGCGGTCTTAACTGATGATCAATTCTATTAAACAGGCTTATTTTAGGTTTATTGAGATACTATTGCTATTTTTTTAACCATCTAATTTGTTTTCAGTTCTCATTTTAATCATATTTTTTTCATCATTACAACATATTAAACAATTTTTTTTAGCAATTCATGCTGTCGATTGCCACATTTGCTATTTAAAAATATGAAGTTGTATGACATTATGAACGAACATGAATTAACAGGACTATAACCTTAAATGTATTAATAATGCTTGATTCCTTATTATGAAACAAACTGAACCATACTTTCAATTATTTATGACAATACAGTAATGATCTAAATACATTCTTTTAAAATGTGAAATATTATTCATCAGAAAAATACAACTATGTAGGTAGGTAGATAGATAGATAGACAGACAGACAAAGATAGATAAATAAAATGATAGAATGATGGATAGAACGAACAATAGATAAACAAATAGAACGATCGATGGATGGATGGATGGAACGATAAAATAATAGAACGATAGACAGACAGACAGACAGAACAATAAAAGATCGATGGATGGATAGATGGATGGATGGACAGAATGATAAAACAATAGAATGATAGATAGACAGAACAATAAAATTATAGAATGATAGATAAACAGATAGAACAATTGATAGAATGATAAAAGATAGATAGATAGATAGATAGATAGATAGATAGATAGATAGATAGA
>CAIGQQ010008344.1:695308-705567 GCA_903798035.1 Danio albolineatus
GAGTACAGTACAGCAAATGAACTGAAATAACAATAATAACAAAGCCTCAGTGACAGAATCATCCGTCATCTGCCATCACATCTGGATAAATGACTGCAATTAAAACCCAATCCTCAACGTGACGACAGTATGAGCGTCTTCCTCAAGGTCACGGTAAACGCTCATCCGCTGAAAAGCTGATTTGCACCATCATCAGCTGGGGAAAAAAAAGCGCCTGGTCTTCCCCACTCCACTGCGCACAGATTGAGTGGATTTTCCTCTCGTCGTGACCTTGCCTGCGACGGCTGCATTAATCTAAGCACTCCTAACCCACAGCTAACCTGCTAAGTACAGCTAGCGTGAAGAAACGGGCAATGATTCAGAGCGCGGAGCACACAGAGAGAGAGCCACGGAGAGTTCAACAGCAAACGCATGCGGAGGATTTATCAACATTCACAAAATTTAGCTATGATGGATGATATGTCTACAAATGACGCCCCTCGATGCGTTCGCTGTCAATAAAACATAGTAATTTCATTGGCTTGTGTTTAAATCAGTACAACGAAGATTTCTATTTAGCATACTTGTTCTTGCTGCTTGCGATAGTGTTGTCATGGCAACACTTGTAAAACTATGCCTCTCGACTCGTTCACTGTCAATTAAATGGGGGTTTTTCATTGGCTTGTGTTTTTTAAAAAGTCAACATAACGCACATTTCTGTTTAGTATCCTTGTTCCTGCTGCTTGAAATTGCACTACTGTGTTGTCATGGCAACGTTGGTAAAACGACAGCTCTCGATACGTTTACTGTCAATAAAATGTGGTTATTTCATTGGCTTGTGTTAAAATCAGTACAACGAACACCTCAATTTAGTATATTTGTTCTTGTTGCTTGAAATGGCGATACTCTGTTGTCATGGCAATGCTTGTAAAACTACGCCTTTCGACTCGTTCACTGTCAATTAAATGTGGTTATTTTATTGGCTTGTGTTAAAATCAGTATAACGCACATTTCTATTTAGCATACTTGTTCTTGCTGCCTGCAATAGTGCTACTGTGATGTTATGGCCACACTTGTAAAACTACGCCCGTCAACTCGTTCACTGTCAATAAAATGTGGTCATTTCATTGGTTGTGCTTTTTAAATAAGTATAACGAACATTTCTATTTAGTATACTTTTTCTAGCTGCTTGCAATGGCGCTACTGTGTTGTCATGACAACGTTGGTAAAATGACAGCTCTTGACTCGTTTACTGTCAATAAAATATGTTTTTTTGATTGGCTTGAGTTTTTTTAAATCAGTATAATGAACATTTCAATTTAGTATGTTTGTTCCTGCTGCTTGCAATTGCGCTACTGTGTTGTCATGGCAACATTGGTAAAATGACAGCTCTCGACACGTTTACTGTCAATAAAATGTGATTATTTCATTGGCCTGTGTTAAAATCAGTATAACAAACATTTCTATTTGGTATACTTGTTCTTGCTGCTTGAAAAAGCAATATTGTGTTGTCATGGCAACACTTGTTAAACTACGCCTCGACTCGTTCACTGTCAATTAAATGTGGTTATTTCATTGGCTTGTGCTGTTTTAAATCAGTATAACGAACATTTCTATGTAGTATACTTGTTCCTGCTGCTTGCACTGGTGCTACTGTGTTGTCATGGCAACATTGGTGAAATGACGCCTCTTGATGTGTTTATCGTCAATAAAATGTGGTTATTTCATTGGCTTGTGTTAAAATCAGTATAACAAACATTTCTATTTGGTATACTTGTTCTTGCTGCTTACAACAGCGATATTGTGTTGTCATGGCAACACTTGTAACGCCTCTCAACGCGTTCACTGTCAATTAAATGTGGTTATTTCAGTGCCTTGTGTTTTTTTAAATCAGTATAATAGACATTTCTGTTTAGTATACTTCTTCCTGCTGCGTGCAACCAAGCTACTGTGTTGTCATGGCAACAATTGTAAAATTGCGTCTTTTGATTCGTTCACTGTCAATAAAATGTGCTTTTCAGTGGCTTGTGTTAAAATCAGTATAACGAACATTTCTATGTAGTATACTTGTTCCTGCTGCTTGCAATGGCGATACTGTGTTGTCATGGCAACACTTGTAAAACTGCGCCTCTCGACTCATTCACTGTCAGTAAAATGTGGTTATTTCATTGGCTTGAGTTTTTTTTAAATCAGTATAATAGACATTTCTATTTAGTATACTTCCTGCTGCGTGCAACCAAGCTACTGTGTTGTCATGCAACAATTGTAAAATTGCATCTTTTGATTCGTTCACTGTCAATAAAATGTTGTTTCATTGGCTTGTGTTTTAAATAAGTATAACAAACATTTCCATGTAGTATCCTTGTTTCTGCTGCTTGCAATGGCGATATTGTGTTTTCATAGCAACACTTGTAAAACTACCTCGCGACTCGTTCACTGTCAGTAAAAAATTACTGTAAATTTAATGTTTATTTTATTAGCGTGTGTCTTTAAAAAAAAAAATTCAGTATAATTTAAGTAAAAAATTTAAAAAGTGTATTTATAAAATTAATGAACAATTATTACAAAACATTTTCGGCTGAAAGCATAATGATTTTTTTGGTTTCATTCTTTGGCCCAGAACTGTATTTCCAAGCATCCCTATTTTTTTAGCTTATTTTTTTTACAATAAGCTTAAAAATTAGGAGCTAAACTGCATATTAAAATGTACATTTATTTAAACAGAAAGAAATACGGAGAGTGTAAGGCATGTTATCTTCATGACAAATAAAATAAATGAAGCTCTATGAAAATGATGGAATTCTTAGCAATTATATAAAGTAAAATAGGCCGAGACTGGAAAGTTAATATATATGTTAATCTGCAACGCATTGCAAATGCACCAAAAGTATGAATCTAGTTCATAAAGACGGAGAGAGAGAGAAATAAATATCATCCCTCATCTCCTTTTATTACTTCAAAATCATCTTCAAGTTGGTAATTAATCCTAGACTTGAGGTTTCCCACTGAACATGTCCTGAACACAGCATGAAAGTTTCCCAGACTCTAGAAAACACATGAATATTTAATGAGTTAAGCGCTGAGGCAGTTTATGATTGATTGTCTGCTGTTAAACAACACATTATAATGTTTCTGCACAGCGTAGTTTCACACTGTACAGATTTACCACAGCAAAACCAGTCAGTCAGTCTCTCTAATATGAAGAATAAACGTTTTCCAGTACTGGGTTGCAGCTGGAAGGGCATCAGCTGTGTACAACATATGCTGGAGTATTTTTCTTACAGCTTAGTCGCTTATTTATCAGAGGACGCCACAGTGGAATGAACTGCCGGCTATACCAGCATATGTTTTACACAGCGGATGCCCTTCCAACTGCAACCCAGTACTGGGAAACACCCATACACACACACTAAGGCCGATTTAGATTATTTAATTCAACAATAGCGCATGTGTTTGGACTGTGGGGGAAACCAGAGTAAACCCACGCCAACACGGGGAGAACATGCACACAAGTCCACACAAAAATGCCAAGTGGCCCAGCTGGGACTCAAACCCGCGACTTTCTTGCCATGAGGTGACAATTCTAAGCACTGAGCCACCGTGCCGTCCCCGTTTCTTTTTAATCAGACAAAAAAATAAATAAATAAACAGCCCAAAATCTCAAACCTGATATGCATAACCGTATCATAACCTATCATATCATAACCGGTCTCAATGAGAAACGCTTCAAATGTAGATCTCTGCTGAAATGAATGCGTCCCTGTGTGTAATATCAGTGTATTAGAGTCTGCAGAGACGTGCGAGCACGACTCCGCAATAACAGCAGCGAGTATAGCAGGAGACTCCAGCAGAATCATTATCTGCAGCTCACAGTGATGGAGAACCACAGCAGATGGAGAAAACACCGGGTAAACATCACCACTGTGGCCAACGGAGCATTCTCAGAGCCTCCGGGATTTTCAGATTCCGCGATCGCTGAATTTTACACAAGCAAATGTCGCAATGTTTTGTGGAGCTCACAACTTGGTAGCACTTTATTTTGATGGTCCGTTTGAGTATTAATATCTGTTGATACTGACATTTACCAGTTCTTCAACAGACATTTAACTGACTATAAGGGCTCCCCTGACGGCCCGCATTCACATTACATTTGGGTCTGAGCACGCTTACGTCATCAATGATGCGCTGTTCAGTGTAAGAGAAGCATCTCGCTCAGCACAGTGGACATTTCTTTATATCATTATATGGTTTCAGTGGTTTAATAAGCAGTGACACAGTCAGATATTCCCCCGAACAGATCAGCCACTGCTGACGCTCATAAACAATCATAAAGTCCTCATGCTGCAGGAATGAGGAGGTCTGCTGAAGGTCGTGCAGCGAGGGGTTTGTGTCTTTAATAATCTCCCACAGTTTGTGTTCATTAAACAGTAAAAAATAATTAATAAATCCATATCAAACAGTCCCTAAAGTCACGTCTCCTCTTCAGTTTGGGGCTCAGGCGCGCTTTGCACTCACACTACAAGCGTACCGCGCCAAAGCCCAAGTGAACCGCGCTCAGGCACACCTCTTCTAACCAGGCCGGGGCCGGCCAACTGAACCGTGCCTGAGCCAGATTCAGCGCACTCACACTTCTCAAACAATCCGGGAAACGGGCCTGGGCACGGTTTGGATAGCATAGTGTGAGAACGCACCTAAGAAACTTTGCAAGTACATGTCAACTTACACTGACCCTAACCCCAACCAACAATCTACTTATAATCTAATGAGAATTAGTTGCAATGTAAACTTAAATTCAACAAACGGACCATCAAAATAAAGTGTGACCCACAACTTTATTTAATTTTTTGAAATCCCCGCAGATTTCAAACAACCTGAGCTAAATCCGAACGAAATATACAAAATATACTCTACTGTAATGATATACACTGTAAAAAATATTGACAGTTTCCGTATTTTTTTAATTCATTTTAGAAGTTTGAAATAATATAATGTACAAGAAATAATATATAGAGAAATAAATGTGCTGGCACTTTATTACAAGGCTTTTGTAGTGTGATATACAACACCAACCCAGACCTTTTCTCATCGTCCTGTTTCTCATTATTTTTATTAAAGATGAATATTGAATAATAAGTAAAATTAACACAATGCTTAATATATGAGTTCAGTGCATTTGCCTGTGTCTTTGTAACTGTTTTCAGGAGCCACCAAACTAGGTCAGAGGTCCCTCGAGTGGAAGTGAAGGGCTGAGGATTGGAAACAACTGTTTCTATTGTTATTTCTATGAGTTAATACTATCTACAATGTCTACAGTGATTTTGCTATTTTTACAGTAAAGTCTTTTAAAGTGTTTCTTCTTTTTATTCAAGATAGACTGTGTGTAATAAGAATATGGCAGCCTGAATGCTGTTTATACCAGTTTTTAACTAGTTTGATAAGACAGCTGAGAGTACGAAGAAACAACCTTGGGTTTTTGCAACAGATTGTCTCTTGCGTGTGTATTTGCATCCGATGGGTCAGTTCCACAGGTCTGAGACTAGCTCTTAATTGTCTACGGATGACCTGACCCATGCCTCCTGTCGCCATCCCTATCTGGACTCAGATACGACTCCGACGTACATATTTAGAATTGTCTATCTTTGTTTTAACCAATCGTAACAGTTTACCAGAATCACACCCTTTCTGGTCTCATGTAGAGAGTATAACTGTTGTTGATTGTGTGATTGTAAGCGGAGCGGCCTAGGAACTCATTTCGAGTGTTGAAGCTGGCTTCTGCTGATGAAACTGCAAACTATCTTCAGTAAACTTTATTTATTTCAATCTCTCACTCCGGCTCTTCTTCATCTGACAAACTGCTCATTCTTTGGGTTAAAACTGTAAATACCCCTACAGCCAACACATATTAGTGATTCAGCATGTATTTTAGTAATGTTAAACTATTTTAATATGCATTAATTAGATTATAAACCTTATCATTTCGCTGGAGTGCAGTGAGTGCACTATTCTGTGCTTCTGAATGGCTGTATTTACATTTCTGTCATGTTTTGACTGGTACAAATAGCCAAATTGCTTGCCACTCTCGTCACGTAAGAGTGTTGTTAGGACACAGGGTTACAATGCAACCTGCTCACCTAATGTTTACGCTCGTAATATTTATATTATTAGCTATTCAATAACCTCCTCATGTGGAACTCTGAATCTGCATCTCATTTCGGAGTCTGCTACTGTCCACCAGAGGTTGTATTTCGGTCACAGACACATGCTTTGAGAGCCTTTCTGAATGCCTGAATGAATGAAATATGCCGTTTTCCACCAAAACAACCCAGGGTGCTTAAATATAATTGGCTAAACTGGCAGTGGGCGGGGTTAAAGGGACCAAAACAAAGCCATTCCACCACGTAACACACATTTACAAAGCAGAATATCTGACTTCAGCATTGTTTCTCAGATAAACAAGAATGTTCACTGAGCATGTTTCTGAAATATCATCATATGATGGTGTTTTGATGCTTTAGAAGAGACAAAATCTCACACACGGCACCTTTTGAGTAACCATAAATGTCTATGGATTCATGCTTATAGAGAGAATACACATAATTCATGGGAGCGGGTGAGCAGGTGGCTCTCCTCAACCCATTGTGTAGGTTTCTATAAATATATAAAGGCTTATTTGACGTGCAATCCTGATTTAATCTGAGCTCATACTGCTCCGTCAGGAAGAGGAACGTAATCCTGGGCTTTATGGAGGAGTTTGACATCTGAAGGAGAGAATTACACAGAGGAGACTGAAGCACAGCTCAATATAGATGATACTATACACACCATAGAGGAAAGAGCTAGTGTATCTGTGCTGTGTATGTATGTGTTGTGAATGTGTGTGCGCACGTGTTATGCTATGGTGCACTTTTACCGGCAGCTATCGAAAGCGTGAGGATTGATTCCACAAAACACACACTGTTGGTCTGAGGACACACACCTACAGTCCTGGATTTAACCAGTGAGGAACAGCCAATACTACACTGTGAATGAGATTATCGGTGTGTGTGTGTGCACGTGTGCCACCTGGACAGTTTGATTTTTCACCCGAGGCGTGCAGCACTACAGATAAAGATCTGCCTGTGTGTGCTGTAATCCCAGAGCTGATGAGTTTCAAACACTCTCCGTTTCATTTTATACAGCATTTTCAATTATAGACTCAAACCTATTTAGCATTTCTTGGCATATTAAAGCGTTTCAACCCATGAAAATCCTTTAATTGAGCGTCTCTAGGTTAATTATGAGTGCATATAATTGTACACTGTAAAAATATCTCCAAATTACTGTGTTTAACAGTTCAGTGTTTCCTCTAGGATTGTTTCCTGCTGTGGTGGCAGGCCTTTTACACAGATCTTCCAACTACCTATGGCGTTATTTCAACGACGAATGTCGTGAGCGCAGTATTACAAGTCAAGACTGCATCCATGTAATACGAGCATATGAATCTCTTCGCATTCGTGCCGATTTCCTCTGTTCGTGCGAACAAATTCTGAAATATACGCTAAAATAAACACAGCTGTATTGCAATTTAGTGTGTTTGTGTAACGAGGATGTCTCCAACATTTATTAGATTTGCTAGGAATATTTATAAATGTCTCTAATAAACCTTCAGATTGGCATTGATGGGTTCTGAAGTAAAGTGAAACGGCCGTAAACTCAAGCAAGATGAAGTCAATGTATGTAGAAGCACAGACCTTTATCTAGAAATAAAGTATAATTATGAAAGCTGAGTACATCACAACCGGTCGGCCGGTTAAATAATATGTCTAAAATAATCATTTTAGACATGCCACAAGGTATCTGGTTTGATGTTAGCATCTGGAGCTCAAAGCAGAAAGTGTCAACTCTGTTAGTGGTTTAAAAAGATTGACAGTAAGTTATCAAACCAATCAGTAATTAAATGGTTACAAATTTCTCAAAAAAATGAGAAATTGTCCTGAATATAATGAATTCTACATGTCATAGTAGTCTCCCACCGGCTATTAACTTGTATGTGAAAGTCATGTGAGTGAATTGAAAATATGTTTCAGGATTAGTGTTGATTTTCTGCATGTAGAGCCAGAATTAAGCACCAGAATACCATGGTTTGATCTGATTCTACTGTAACCACAAAAATAAGAGAAGATCAAAAACAGCTGAGAGCACAAAGAGGGTATTTAGAGAAAAGTAAAAGCGCGCTGGAGCTGCAGGAAATCAGGTCAGTGGGTTTTTAGCCGTCTTCTGCATCTCAGATCTTTGCATAATTCATCTCTGCCTCCCCTCAGCGCTCGCGTTCACGTCGCCTGCCCCACAAACACAGGCTTTTTATAGACCAGAGGCGGAGTGGGACAGGGGGGAAATACACCCCTGTGTTTACGGGACCATCAGAAGAGTCTGGAGACTGAAGAAAGCCTGAATTTTTGAGGATTTCTGAGATTTACAGCACAAACACTCGCTCTGTATTAGCAGAATAAGTGAATTATTGTGGGAATAATACATTTAATTTCTTAAAGAACCACTCCACTTGTTTGTTTGTGAGGGGTGGGGTTTGGGGGGGGGGGGGGTGTAATATGTTTGGTGAAAGGTTTATTTTACTGCCCTATAATGGAGTTTTACCATGTTTAATTCCATTCAGCCAATCTCCGTGTTGGGCACTTTTAGCTTAGCTTAGCATAGATAATTGAATCGGATTAGACCATTAGCATCTCCCAAAAAATATATAAATTACCAAAAGGTCTTATTTAAAGCTCGACTCTTCTGTAGTTATATCCTGTACTATGATTGATGGAAAACGTATTAGTTGTTATTTTCTAGGTCGATATGGTTAGGAACTAAACTCTCATTCCGGCGTAATAATCAAGAAACGTTTGCTGCTGTACCATGACTGCAGCTGGTGTAATAATATTAGCAATAGTACCTAGCTGGGGACTATTTTCAGGCTCTGTGTAATATCATTGTTCCTGCTGCCAGTGACAGTGCAAGCTTAGCTTGATTACTTGGTTAATTGATCTATTAACTGACTGGTTGGTTAGTTAATTGACTGATCGGTTGACTGACTGACTGATTGATTGATTGATTGATTGGTTGACTGACTGACTGACTGACTGGTTGGTTGGGGGGGAGGGGGGTAATTTAAGGTGTTTACACATATTCCATATACTTACTGTAGTAATTAGAAATTAATTATGCATAACTATACGTAACTAACCCTAAAGCTGACCTAAATTCTAACCCAAACCATACAGTCACTAATAATTTTAATCAACTTAAAATTAAATGAAACCAAATAAAGTTATGAAACACAAAAAATTGCATAGAAATTGCTGGTAAATGTCACAAATAATAACACAAAATAGTGCATTAGTTGTTAGCTAATGCACCAGTTTTGTGTCCATCATCTCTGTGTCTCAGTCACACGGGCCTTAAAGGGTTAGTTCACCTCAAAATGAAAAATCTGTCACCATTGTTTACACTGTTTACTTATTATGAGTTTCTTTATTCTGTTGAACACAAATGAACATATTTTGAAGAATGTTGGAAACCTGTAATCATTGACTTCAATAGAGTTCGCTTTTCCTGTAATGGAAATCAACGGTTACAGGTTTTCAGCTTTCTTCATAACAGCTTCTTTAGTGTTTGGCAGAAGAAAAATAAAGTTATAAAGGTCTGGAATCACGTGAGGGAGAGTAAACCGAGGAGATTTGAATTTTTGGGTGAACTATGCCTTTAAGCGGTGAGTTAGTGTGTAGTTAGCAGCAGATGGCACGTTTGTAGAGATTAACCGTGTTCAGCTCTGAATTACACAAATCAGCCTGTGACGCCATCAGACATGAAGACAGGAGATTAAAACATCACTCATCAACTCATACTGTCTAAAACTCACATACACAAACACACACACTCAAGCTGAACGTCTTCATTCTGTTCCCTTTAGCAGGAGGTTCTTGAAAAATCCCATTCATTCGAATAACTATTCCTGCTATAAATGCTGTCAACGTGTGACAAAAGGTTGGTTTTCTGCAATATTGGTGAATTTACTGCGCCTCTACAGTGTAAAAGGACAACAACTGCTGACTATAATGGATTTAACTTGCTTTGAATATTTGCTTTGCTGATCTGAACTGATATATAGGTTGACTGACATGTTAAATAATACTTTTGACTAGATTTTAGTCTACAATTTTAGTTTGGCTGATTGAAGGATTGGTTGATTCGCTTATAGATTGGTTGACTGACTGATTGACTGATGGACGACTAATTGACTG
>CAIGQQ010008344.1:718208-751945 GCA_903798035.1 Danio albolineatus
AACTTTTCGCATTATCTGTAAATAAGAGTGCATTGGTTTAAAATCAGTGTTTTTATCTAGAAGTTTTATTCATATTGGTCTAAAATAAAATAAATCAAAAATAATAATAAACAATCATTTTAAGCTTTTATGTTTAGTGATTATGTACTGTGGTTTTAATTTAGTCAATAAAATCCAGGACTGTAATAATAGGTTTAACGCTGCTTATATACATTTATATACAGTGTTTATGTCAGTATTAAACGAATAATTAATAATTAATTAATCATAAAATGATATACATGTGTATATATTAGTTTTGGTTACTTTTTTGTATTATCAATATACCATTAGTCTTTTTATACATAAAAAGTGGGTCCAAAACATCTGAGAATGCCCTGATTTTCAATCTTGTACCGCTCACTGCAGGCCGTCTGTATGAAGCAGAAGCAAGTCTGTTTTCTGAATGGGTTTTTCAAGCTAAAGTGCTGCAGAAGGCCAGCGATCCACCACACTACAGTTTAATGGCACTCCAGCTGTCTTCAGCTCACTCTCTGTAAAAGCATGCTGTAATATCAGTAATGACATTTTATCGAGATGCGCTTGTGTTTACACTGACCTCCTCCAGATAACCGTAATCATATCCGTCTGTATTACTTTAGCTAATATCACCCAAACGCATTTGATCAAAACAAAGTGTAAAGCATGTTAAAGGGATAGTTCACCCAAAAACGAGAATTTCCTGTTAATCCCCCACAGGTCATCCAAGATCAAGATGACTTTTTCTTCGCGCATAATATGGAGAAGATTTTGAGCTGACCTAGCAGGCACAGGGCGTCAACATGACGTCAGATCGTCATTGCACCCAAACGTTGGGACGTTACATTTTGTTTGGAAATGAAACCGGGTTGACATCAGACCCTAATGTCAATGTCCAACCTAAAAATCAACCAAATATCAACGTCTAATGATGTTACAGCTTGACATTGTGTGGAAGTTACCACTATGACGATCAGACCTTGGATTTTGATGGCCATACTTGACGAATAAATGTCAGTATTTGACGTCAATATGATGCTGGTTTAGGACAGGGGTGTCCAAACTTTTCCGTATGAAGGGCCAAAATCTAAATATCATTGAGAGCTGCCAACGCTATCTCACGGCAATTCGTAACTTTTGATTTAGTGGCTAATTCGTATGAATTCGCACAATCTAAATTACAATTAATTTTTTTTTTGACTTATTACAATAAAAATGTAAACAATTACATATTTAACAGTGGAATCAATGCTGAATACACTGGTCAGGCAGAATCTGCCTTTGTTTGCTCACTGATGTCTCTGCGTTGTCTTTTATCTGTCGTGTGACAGTAGCTAAGTTTCCATCCAGCTATTTTTATTCACATTTTGGATATGCGCATAAAAAAACGGTTGATGGAAACATCATGATGCGCATAAATTTTGAAAATGCGAATAAAAAAATCTATGCGCATAACTGAGTAGGATAAACTTTTTATTCAATAAGAAAAGATGCACATAAACTGCGATGGAAACACTTTTACCGCATAAATTCCAGTATGCGCATTAAATAAAGGTCATGTGATTTTGTTATAAGAGATCATGTGATGATAAAAATGTGTGTGTGAATGGACAAACCAGCAGGCTGAGCACATCGTAAAACATCTGAAATGTTGTTTTGGTCATTCTAGAGCACCTCACCGTTTCAGTAGTTATTATATTATTAATGACCTCCAGAATCTTGAGCGTCTGTGCTCCGCGTCTGACACCTTCAAACGCCACCGCGCGTTCACTGCGTGTCAGGATTGCCTTCTGAGGCACGAGTCATTTATTAAATGAAAAAAAAGATTGACACAGCTTCTCCTACTGCAGCAAATTACGTTTTTACTGTTGATATTTGGCGCCAGTTAATCAGGAAGTGACGATTTTGACTCGTTGGATGGAAACGCTGCTTTATTCGCACGTCTTTTATGCCATAATCCAGTTTTGCGCATGAAGTTCATTCGCATTTTTGGATGGAAACACAGCTAGTGTGTACTTACAATAATTTAATTAAAACATTTCATTTTAGTTTGTTTTTTGTAGCTTAGCAATAAAACAAACAAACAAAATGTTACATTAAATTTGGATGGTGGGCCAGATCAAATAATGGCCCATGGGCATCTTTTGTTTAAGATGTTGGATTTTGGTTGCCATACCCGATGAATAAATGTCAGTATTTGACATTGGACACATTCCAATACAACCTAAACTCAACCAAATATCAATGTCATTTGACGTCGCTATTGAACATCAAAAAAACATTGTCCTTAGATGCTGTCTAGACGTTGAATTTTAGTCTAACCTAATCTAACCTAATATTAATAACGTCTTATGATGTTGTGTGTCTGCTGGGGAATCTGTGGTGTTTCATATAATGGCAGTAAAGCTAATAATATCATAAGTAAGGTTTGTTTTTATACACAGAGTGATCGTTTTGCTTCAAAAGACCTCAGTGGGTCATCAGGAGACACGGTTATTGATCTGACCTCATTTGTATGTGTTTATTTTTAATGTCAAAAACCTGTCACCATTCACTGCCATTATAAGAATCACCAAACACCACAGATTTGGCTTAAAAGTTATAATGTTCTACTGAAGAAAGAAAGTCTCATCTTGCATAACCTGTGGGTGAGTAAATTAACAAGAAATGTTCAGTTTTGGGTGAACTAACCCTTAAATGTCACGACAGAACAGCGTAGCTTCTGTCTGTCTCATCATGTTTCTTAAATCTGCAAAACTATCTGTTTCTTCTCTGAGTGAAATCAGATCTGCAGTGATTCTCAGCACACTTAAAGCGAGCGGCGACCCCATTAAACACACTGAAGGAAGATCAATGAAAAGTGTTTTTGACTAGAGAAAGCAGAGTCCAAAGCTACAGTACTGACTCTTCATTCAGAGCTTCATGTTTTGGAGCAATACAAACAAAACTATGTCCAGGGGGGTTACATTACAGCTGAAATTATTTAATTAAAATATATAATAATAATAAATAAAAAAATGTAAAAAATAATTTTAAAGCAGAATAAAATCAAACTTTAGCCTTGGTTTTATATATGGTAATTAAATTACCGTAAATAGTTTAGGATATAAATAGTTTAAACTATATCGTTTTAATCTCATTTCTAACGTTAGTAATTATTTAGTGGTAAAAATAAATAAATAAATAAATAAATAAATAAATAAATAAATAAAAAATCTGAAAAGTAATGCTTTTTTAAATCTTGTAATAATATATGGTGGACATAAAATAAAAAAAATTAAAACATGTATAAAATAAAATCTTAAATAAATAAAAAAAACCCAGATTAGTTACATTAGTTTTAATCTTATTTCGAAACTAGTAAATATATGGTGGTCATATAATAAAATTCAGAAAAGTAATACGTTTTTTAATATCATTTATAGCGGTCATTAAATAAAGAAAATCATACATACATAATAAAAATATAAGAACTAAATTAATAAATCAAATCCAGATTAGTAACATTAGTTTTAATCTCATTTCTAAACTTAGTAAATATATAATGGTCATAAAATTCAAAAAATAAGCTTTTTTTCATCTTGTAATCATATATATAGTGGTCATAAAAAAATGAATAAAAAATAAAAATCACATGCATAAAAAAATATAAAAACTAAATAAATAAAATCCAGATTAGTACCATTAGTTTTAATCTTATTTCGAAACCTAGCAATTATATAGCAGTCTAAAGAAAATAAAAATAAACAAGCAGCAATAGTTTTAAACATTTCTAAATGTAGCTATTATAAATAAATAAAATGTGGTAATTAATAAAATAATAAAGAAATCCAGAACTGTATAGGCCTCTAGTAATTACAAAAATAAACAAACAATAATAATGATGAAATTATGATACAACTAAATAATAAATAAAAATCAAGTATGCTTTTGAAAACATTTTTAAATCAACCAATTAAATATAATGGTAAATAAATAAAATGTGATTCAACATATTTTAAAGGAAAATTTAAACCCAAAACAATAGTTTTAATCAAGCTTTTATATTTGCTAAATATATATATATATATAGTGCTATGAACTGATAGATAGATAGATAGATAGATAGATAGATAGATAGATAGATAGATAGACAGACAGACAGACAGACAGACAGATAGATAGATAGATAGATAGATAATAGATAGATAGATAGATAGATAGATAGATAGATAGATAGATAGATAGATAGATAGATAGAACTACAAATATAATAATAACAATCTATATAATTAAATATTAGAGGGATATCCCTAACCAAGAACGATTATAAAACATGCAGGAATTCTAGTTTCCTCATTGAGATCTTCCACAGAAATTCCTCTGCGATCTCAATACTAATGATACCAAACAGAATCCTCATCATTTCTTCACGATGACTTTATAAAAACACAGGCTACATTTAACAGCATTGAAAACTTCCCCTACGCCACAAACATCCAAATCCACAACATCGCCAATCTCCATAAAACAGTTGTGAAGGATTAATAAAAACGACACGATATTCCAGTCAGAGCAGAAATGCGCCAAAGACTTGACGGTGAAGTTGAGGAGATCTGAAACGCACACACGCACGCACACACACTGACCCTTCTGCTGCTTGAAGGACTGTATGGACCCGGAGTGATGCACCATGATGATTCCCGACAGAGATCCAGGCGTCCAGCAGAAAATGAAGGCAGGAGACATGGGGAAGCGCGGAGCGATGGCGCCGCTGTTTCTCCTCCGCAGCCCCGCTCCGGTCTACCCGCGCGCGCCAACGGCCGGGGCTGTAGTCATGGTGACGGGCGCGAAAAAGGACGTACCGACACCGTTGAGGAGCTCGACGCGTCTGAGGCGCGTTCACTCGCGGGACGCGCGTCCTTGCGCTCGTTTTAACGGCTGGACAAGCGCACAACACATGCGTCAGAGAGGCTGTTTATAAGGCTCAGCAATTACCCATGAAATCAAAACTTGCAGCGTTTATTTTGCTAGGACTCATTGCTATATATTTTTTAAATCCTTTTAAGTTAAGCTTCTGGGAAAATAAAAGTTTGTTTTGGTAATCTTCAATCAAAGTCTGAGCATCTGCTTCTGGGTTTGAGTGGTGACCCTCCTCAGCTCAGATTTCAGCAATAATATTCTTAGCCACGCCCCTTTTTACCCTTAGTTTGCTATGGGGGAATGATGCAAAAAGACCCGCCCCCTACTCAATATTCCATTTCATTCGGAAGTACATCAACAAATACTGCTTTCAAAATCACCTTATTGACCTTTGTCTAGCGATGGGCGGATCGATCCTGAAGTATCGATATTTTCGATACTGGGAAAGCATCAAAAGGATCGATCCTTAAGTAAAAGTATCGATATTATCTGGGTGTTTTTTCTTACTGTGTGATTAGAGATTTTGGAATATCACTATAATTATAGCGCCGCATATTATATAAATACTTAAATAGGAACACGAATGGGAACTATAATATTCTTCCGCTGTATCTCTGCTAATAGGTCAGCGTTAGCTCATGGCACAGTAGTACAGACACCACATACATCCAGTACACATTGTAAAACTCAAGCCGAGCTGCGGTCATCATGACTGAACGTAAATAAAGTATAATCTGGAGTTATTTTACTGCAGTAAATAATGACGAGGCTTTGTGTGATACTTGTCACAAAACAGTTTGCCACAGTGGCAGTCTATTGACAGTGTCAAGGATTTTTTTTGTTAGGCGACTATTTGTTTTATTGTATTTTGCATCAGCAATCATCAGTTTCATTAAATAAAACATTAAAGGGATTTTTTTTAAATTAAACAATTGTGCAGTGTATTATTTTTCGTTATATATGGTGCTATTTAGCCAAATATAGTTCTGTAATTTTAATAAATCATGTGTCTTGAGTCTAATAATAATAATAATAATAATAATAAAGGTGATAAGCATAAAAAAAAAAATCACTAAAAAATATTTTATTTATTTAAGTATTGGTATCGATATTGATGATACTTGTCTTGAAATACTTGGTATCAGATCGGAAACAAAAATATTGGTATCGCCCATACCTACCTTATTCTGTACATACGAGCAGGCGCAGCCATTGGACTCTTTTTGGCTGGAGACTTCCACTCTCATTCACCTCCATTGACATTAAATCAGCTAGCTATGCTGCTTGATCTACAAACTCACATTTTCCAATAATATTGTTCTACTTTTTATGTATAGTCATGAACTCTACTCTCTTTGTGGAGCAAAACCGTTTTCAAACGTTTATTATTCTAAGTTCTAAAACAATTGCAAAATCGAGCGCACATCGGCATTTAAGAATAAGGTCAATAGTATAAATGCGAGTAGGCTATATGAATGAAAATTTGGACGTGCTACACCCACCATTAGTCATTATCATGTGACCTAGCTACACTTCGATTCATGATTCAGCGTAGCGTTGTGTCACGGGATGGCGGCCTTCAGAATCTCGCCGGATGTAGTAGGTCATCCAAGTACTTCTTACTGTTTTTTGAATACTATAAATTCGGACACATTACTCGGCTTGCATGCCGTTTTTAAATGTACTATGCAATTTCAGACGCAGCCCATACTGCAGTGGCGGTGCTAGCTTGAATGGCACCCTGGGCTAACCACCCCATATAACCCCCCCATTCCAGTAATGTTACTGGAAAACACTTAATTTTGACAATTCTATGAAATGCAAAACATACTTATGTTTTATAGAATAATCTGTTCATTTTAGACTCGACTCAAGGCCAAGAATTTATGTTTTGAAGTCTTCCTTCCCTGCCTCATTATCCAGCCTTTCTCCTTCTATAGCCATACTTAGTCAAAATAAGATCATCATATTATATCATCTTCAGTTTTGTCAACTAGCAAAACTTGTTTCGAGCAGACACCGCGTGTCATAAGTAACATAAAAGGCTGTCACTATGGTTTCACAGCGCAAGAGCGGAGCATATTTTATCGGCGTGCATGTAAACATCCGGGATTCACACCAGGAGGCGCGTGGGAATGATTCTCTGTGCGCATGTGTCAGTTTGCTTTCACCAGCGTTGTTTCAGTTGCACATAGAGAATAACAAACTTGTGTGTGCAAAAGACGGCAAATGTGAATGGCCACTAATGTCTTTATTCTGGCATTATCACTCTTAAGATTAATACACTTGCATAAAATAAAGCATATTTCAAAGCTTACTGGGCCACCTGATTTTTATCGATGCATGTTTTTGTTTTGTCTCCCCATGCCACCCCTGCAAAATGCCGTCCTGGGCGATTGCCCATTATGCCCATGCCTAATCCACCACTGCCGTACTGAAATAAGTCAACTCTGGGTTACGCAGATTTTAAAGCTCATCCTTAACAAATGTGTGGTGATTTACAACACAGTAAACATACTGGGCTCCAAACAAGTCCTTAATGTTGTCCCAACACAAACCGATTAAGTTAATTTTAGTACAAATTAAAGTATTTTTACTTAATTTTTACAAATCTAAGAACATAAAACAATTAAGCTTTGAGGGGGCTAATAATATTGACCTTAAAAAGGTTTAAAAAAATAATAAACTGCATTGATTCTAGCCAAAATTAAACAAATAACACTTTCTATATGAAAAAATATAGGAAATACTGTGAAAAATTGCTTGCACTGTTAAACATTGTTTGGGAAATATTTAAAAAAAAATAATTGTGACTTCAACCTAATTTTCTTGTTCCCGATGTGCTGTAAATGCTATGTCAGAACCGCAGTGGTTAAAGATGGATGATTGTCAGCCTGGGCTCAGCAGTGTTTCAGTGTAATGCTCAGTCCGGATGGCCGAATGACAGCTGCTCTCATTAAAAGTCATTCATTCAAGCCGCTGCTCCCTCAAAGCCCATGAGTGCCGTGAACACAATGAAGCTGTCTGAAACTGACATGTTATTTCAGACCTGGGTTTGTGTTCAGAAGCGAGCCTATATGTGAGTGTTGGATCGCCAGACAGTGAAAGGCAAAGCTTTGAGACGCAGATTTTCTCAATGCAAACGTTACGCGTTGGATGCAGGACCGCACAGTAAAAAACAGCCTGACAGCGCTGGGGTAAAAAAAAAGTGTAAGAAATCAATATCCATTCAGGTTAGTGCTGACACCTCAACCATGAGTGACAAATGACAGAGACATCCGCTGAGAGACGCAAAAACACAGGCAATCATACAAGATTTCACAGAAATTCAGCTATGGTTGAATGAAGATGAAGAGATAAAGGATTTCGGCCACACAGATGATTATCAGCACTCTTATTAATATTATATTAATATATTAAATGGTGTCCAAATGCTGCTATTTCCACAGAGCTTCTTCTGCTTCTGTGTTTGGGCTTACAAAGGACACGACACAAAGACAGAAGTGCTTACAGTTTAATCTTAATCATGTTCCAGAGAATTATAAAATATATAGCTAGCATTTGACAAAGGAGCACTTCCACAATCTCTTCTAGTTCAGTGCTGGATTTGGCTAAAAACTCCTCAAAGGAGCAGCTTAAACAAGCAGACGCTGTGGATTGTGAGCCACAACCTGTAGGTGTTTTTATTTGTTTGAATTGATCTATTACATGCACAGTTTCTAGCGTTAATGGTATGTTGTAGCGAGGACGTAAACAAGGTTGTAAACAACAGGAAATGCTGTTTGGCAGCACTAACAATTTAGCCACAAACAAGGTTCATACACATTTACTACTAAAAATCAATGACTTTTCCATGACTTTATCAGGACTTTCAAGTAAATTATTAAGATAAAATGTTTTATGTAATGTCTACGTTTTCATGGTAAATAACAGGAAAAACGATGCATGTTCAAAGATATTACAGCATATCATAAAACATGCAACAATCTATTTAGTTTAAATTAATCTTTATATCTATGTAAAATGTATTTTGATAATGTTCACACAGCACTAATAATGTGAAAGCATGTGTTAGACCAGGGACAGAAAAGAAGTAAAGACAACTAACCAATATTTAGGGCCACACGGAATCTGCACGCGCACATTTTTAGCCCATCATTAATTCTGTTTATTTACTTGTGTAAATGTGTGTAAATGTATATTTATTCAGTTTTTAAATTAATTTCAGTAATAATATTTACTAATATGAAAATATTCATGATTTATTTACAATACAGTTTGTAAAGTACTATTTTCTGTGTTTAGTAAATATACGAGAGACTTGCTTTGTTTACCAAATAAAGTGGATGTAATTGGATTCACATTGTAAACATTAAATAAAAGTTAAAAAGGTATTTATTTTTTATTCATATATTAAGGTTTTAGTTCTGATACTCCCAAAATAATTCAGCATAAATCTGCAGATTTTTAACAAAATTCTGCGCAGAAATAGCCAAAAATGTGCGCAGATTCCGTCTTGCCCTACCTATATTTAAGTATAAAGATATTTGTTAAACTAACTTTCATGACTTTTCCAAAACTTTGTGGGTTTTTCCAAAACTTTTTCAGGCCTGGAAAATTCCATGTTAAAATTCCATGACTTTTCCAGGTTTTTCATGACTGTATGAACCATGTACAAATTCATATTTATCAGTCAAACCAGCCTGATCTCACAAGAAAACGTAAGCATTTTACGTTTTGCCAGTTTAGTGGCTAATTCGTACGGCTGAACGAAAATGTACGATTTAAAAAAGAAGGCGTGGCACCCAACCCCACCCCTAAACATAACCGTCATTGGGTGATGAGCAAATCGTACTAAATTGTATGAATTAGATCGTACGAATTCATACAAATTAGCCACTAAATCAAGTTACGAATTGCCGTGAGATAGCGTTGGTCAAACCGCTGTCAACAGCCACAATCTTCCGCAGCGCTGCAGTGTCTCTCTATGTGGACGTATCCCTGAGCTCTACATCTCAAATAGTGAACTTGCAAAACATATGTGAACGTTTTATATTACTTACAAATCCTTTTATATATATATATATATTTATATATATATGAAAGACACTTGTCAGATGTTATTTTAGAGAGCAGGCGTGAGGTTCAGCTGTGTCCTCTGTGTCAGTTTCTGTCTGATTTAGGCACAAACTAATACGGCTACTTTGACTGACAGTATTCACACCATGCAAAAGCACGTGCTTTCTCCAGAAGAAAAAGTATTACAGGAAATACTGTGAAAAAATTTCTGAATCTGTTCAACATCACTTGAGAAATAAAAAAATAAATTCACACAGGAGGACGAATACTTTTGACTTCAGCATATTGCAACAGCGCTCCAGGCGTCCTGAGTTGGAAACCCAGCTTGTGGACCTTTCCAGATCCCATCCCCCCTCTCTCTCCCACTTCACCTCTGGTTACTGTCTTTTCAAATAAATGACTGAGTACGAGCATGTTAATTGTACAAATTTGCAAAGCTTTCTGACAACACGCCACGAGATCAGGCTGAAAAAAACCCTATTTGCTACCGTCTATCCATTTTTTAGAACGTGATAAAACACATCACGGCAACTCATAATATTTAAGACACCAGTGATTTGAACTCCTCATGATCATGTTCAGTATCCAAGCACGTCTCGTCCCCCACAGAATCTGTGCGATGGATATGAGATGAGTTATGCCTTGAATTATGCAGAGGAGAGATATTATATTAATGTCTAATGGAGATGGACTAACAGTGTAAATTTCACTCTAGACAGAACATTAATATAGAGCAGAACAACATAAGAGAATTGGAGGTCGATAACACCAAACAGAAACCATGTACTGTAGCAACAGCCTTAATGACAACGTGTCAACAACCTTAGCAACACTGTAGTGAACGTATTCCCTGGCAACAAAGGCGAATGCACTAACTAGCACTCAAATCATTAGTTTTGAGTTAACGGCACATTAACAATTAGGTTTGTCCTCTAGAAATGGTACAAAATCAATATGAGAATGCAACAGTAAAGGCGATGGTCACTTTAAAGTGCTTGTGTAGTATGGAGTACAGTGTGTTCTGGAAAAAAGAAAAGGAGAAGTGTTAATTGCCTTACAGAGAGTGCATTAGTGCCTGTCCACTGTTTCAGTAGTGTTCGTTTCAATGGTTTCTCCGCAATTACTTTTTATACGAATCTTAAAAAGGTTTTCTTCAATGCAGAGTTTAATTAGAGCATTAAAAAGTCTGGAGAAGGTCTAGAGAAAGATCTGAAGAAGAAAAAATAAGCAAAAAAGGACAAATCTGACAAGATTGTGAACTTTAGATGATTGTGCTGAATTTATAATATTAAAAAAAACCAACAACTATATATATTTGTTAGTTTTTTTTGCAAATCTGTAAGTGAATATATATTTAGACAGTTTATTTTTTATATATAACTAATGATTATCTATAATTAAGCAGTTAAATCAGCTACCTCATATGGAGATGCAAGGTTTGTGTGTTTGTTTTAATGTGAGACACATGACAACCAAACACACTAACATGATATGCGTCACGTGTATTACTGTGCTTGTTTGTGTGTGTGTGTGTGTGTGCTTCATGTGCAGAAATAATGTCTGTGTGTGTGTGATTTGGATGATGGAGGTGTTTCTGTGGATTAGAGTGTTGCTCTTGTTTTCATCTCTGGTCAAATGACTTTGCTGCAGTGCCGCATGTCATTGGCTGAGAGCTGATGCTGCCCCCTGCTGGAGGAAAAACAACAGCTCATCTGCACCCGCAGATCCTTATTATTATTAGATATTTGTCATAATAGTCAATATATACATATATTATATAGATTTTTAATTAAATCATGATGTAAAGTGTGTTTATATTTATATTAATGCTGGGTAAAAGTAAATCCAGATTAATCGCATCTAAAATAAAAAACTGTTTAAGTTCAATGTGTGTGTGTGTGTGTGTTATATTTATTATGCAAATGTGATACAAAAAAAAAATCTATACGTGGGTTTCCTCCGGGTGCTCCGGTTTCCCCCACAGTTCAAATACATGCGCTATAGGTGAATTGAATAAAACTGGCCGTAGTGTATGAGTGTGAATACATGTGCATGGGTGTTTCCCAGTACTAGGTTGCAGCTGGAAGGGCATCCGCTGTGAAAAACATATGCTGGAATGGTTGGCGGTTCATTCCGCTGTGGCGACCCCTGATGAATAAAGGGACTAAGCCGAAGCAAAAATGAATAAATGAAATAGTCAACAAAATTACAAAAATGTAACTGTTTATTACATGCAACAATTTATTTATTTATTTTTTGAAAAATGATGTTAAATGAAGAAATAAACGTTTCCATTTAATAATAAACTACTATTAGGGCTGTACAATATGGACAAAACAATTACATTGCGATTTCTTGAACGAATATTGCGATTACAATTTTATTAGCGATTTTGGCAGCTGTTTTTGCTTTTTTAATCGCGCTACACACACATTCTGAATTTATTCAGTGCACAAGAAGTGCAGGACAAAACATTTCACAATGAAATAACATAGTATTCAGCTTAATAAATAAAACTGTAGTAAAATTGTCTTTAAAACAGACAATATAAAATAAATAAAGATGAACTAACCTCATTCCAGTCATAGCAAAAAAAAAAAAAAAAACCTAACGTAAATCAAAACCACCTATTTGGTTCTCCCGCTAAACTTCGTCATGTGCTGCGTCAGCTCTGATTGGTTAGCATATTAAAATAATGCGCACAAGAACGTGAACAAAATCAAAATAAATTAATAGGTAAAATTGCAGCCTTGCGCCATTTAGAAATTGCACATGCTTAAATCGCGTTTTTTTGCGATCAATTGCACAGTCCTAACTACTATTATGAAATATCAAATAATTTCCCATTTTTATTAATCAATATAAAAGACACACATTTAAAGATTACAAATATTATTAGCATACAGTTTCAGAATGGCATGAAAATGCTTTAGTCATAGTAAATTATGTAAACTAGGTTCTGATAGTGAAACTTGCTTTACTTCCTGAAGCTCTTTCCTCCTCCACTTTAACATGATCAATAATCTCTCTCAGACTTCCTGTCATATTGATTATCACAATAACAAATAAGACTCATAAACGCTCTCCAGGCTGCAGAGAAACACTGATGAACTCGACATATGAGCTGATCGCCTCAGACAACCAATCAATCAATCAAATCAAATCAATCAACCAATCAGTCAACCAACCAATCAAATCACCCCAACATGAAGACAGGGAATAGAGATGTAATATTTTCTACAAGCAAAACAATGCAACTGATTCATAAAGAAATGTATTTTGATTAATTAATAAATATTATTCATTCATTCATTCATTTTCTCTTCAGTTTAGTCCCTTTATTAATCTGGGGTCGCCACAGCGGAATGAACTGCCAACTTATCCAGCATATGTTTTACACAGTGAATGCACTTCCAGCTGCAACACTGGGAAACATCCATACACACTCACACACATACACTACGGACAATTTAGCTTACCGAATTCAAATTTGGGATGTTTTGCTCATATATAGAAATAAGTCTGTAAAATAAGAGAAAATGCACTGAAAATGTCTTTGTAGCATAATACACTTCTCTCTGTACACGAATGACGGCACCTCAAAGGACTCCTCTGTCAAGCTCCTAAAGTTGGCAGACGACACCACCCTTATCGGCCTCATTCAGGACGGTGACGAGTAGGGATGTGCACGATCATTCGACTAATCGATTAATCGAACGCATCAGCGTTAATCGAGCATGAAAACGATGATCGATTAAATTAGATTAGATTAAGATTAAATAACTTTAATTCTTTCTGATTGGTTATGCTGGTGTTCGGGCGGTAGTCTGATATTTGATTGGTTATAGGGCGTCGCCCACCAGACGCACCACTCAGCCCCTCGATACGGCGGGCACATGACAGGTGGAAGTATACAGTAGCACACAGACGCGCACATTCGCATTCTATTATAAAGACAGTTCTAAAGTGCGCAGCGATGTCTGGCAACACTTCAAGTCAAGTGTAAGATGTGCAGCGCCACACTACGAGTTCGATAAGTTACCATCTTACACATTAACACAAAAAAGAGATGATGCCGGTGACATAACCTACAATCAGACGAGCAGAAGAGAATTCACCATCAGACAGAAATGCGACGCAGGCAGAGCAGAGAAGATGACGCGGCTAATAGCGTAAATGACAGTAAAAGACTTGCTGCCTATTAGTTTTGTTAAAGGTGAAGGTTTCAAACGTTTATTGAGTTACGCCGAGCCCCACAATAATGTCCTATCATGCAAAACAGTCACTGCGAGGACTCATGCCAGGCCGGCCCGGCGCCAGGATGTCATATAGCTTAAAGGTAAAAATAAAGTTATGTTATGCTAGATTTATGTTCTCATGAGTGGGTTTTTTGTGTCCGGTTGGCATTTGTAAAAACGCCACCATAAACCATTAGGCTATTAGGCCAATACCCGTCATTCCATTTATGTATTAGGCTTATTTTAATAACTTGTTTTCAGGTTACATTTTTAGGGGCATTAACTACAATAAAAAAATATCTATATGCTAACTGTATTTTAGCCGTTAAAACAGGCCTACAATATATTTTCTGGTGTGTAATTTAGCATAAGCAAATAGCATATAGCCCACATTTAGCCTACATAGCTATATTTTTTAAATATTTTCATTCAGCCTATACCTGCAGCGCACGTTGATCTGCGGCAAATTCACTTACGCACACTATATACCTTTTTCATTTATAACACTGTAAACTTAACTTCGCAGGCTGATTATCTTTAAACTCAAAAGGCATTATTTAAGTATCCTAACTTGACTGCTGCTGCTAAATGGGATGTTTCTTTTAAACAAAGGTGTGCTTTAGCGATGTCAAAATGAAAGCAGAAAAAGGGTTCTGCGCTTTGTCAAATTTATAGCTTAATTGTAATAATATTAATAATAATGAATATAATAAATTATAATATTACTTATAGTGTAGTCTACTGTCGGACTGTGCAGTGCCCAATTGAACATTTTTATTAGGCGACATATTAACTCCTAACTGAAAACTGAATGTAAAAATGACAGGCAGTTGCGTCTCTGCTAAAACGGCACTAATTTTGCGCTTTTCCCTTTAGAGCTCAAGAGAGTTGTTTTTAAAGAATTACATGTGATGAACTAGGCTGCTCGCCTTCAGGTGCTCCACTAGTGCAGTTTTCTCCAGTGAATTTAGAGTGCGCTGCTGCAGGCACCCTGGCCTGACGCGGAGACGAGATCTCTGGACTGAGGGGACACAAATTCTTTCGACAGCCAGCTTTTGCTCCCCTGTAGCGCCGGGCCTGCGCATCCACTACTTTCTGGTTGGCATGTAGTTCAAGCCTACATGCATTTTGTGTAGATAAACACAATTTGTAATATAACATTTAGATATTGTGTCGCTAGGCTTTGATTAATGTTATTTACAATGTGTCATGTAGAAAACCTACATGCCTCACGCTTCTTTAAATGTTTACTGTGTTAACCAATATTGATGGTGATTTTTTCCCCATAACCCAACAGTGTTGATTTAATTGTTTCCTGAATCCTGTCAGTTTTATTAACAACGTATTTAACAGGGCTTTAAATAAAATACATTTTTTAAATGTGTTGTTATTTAATTGTGGCTTTGACGCACACACGCCCCGCCTCTTGCTTAAGCTCCACCCCCTCGATTAATCGATTAACCGCTTCTCAAACCTGTGGATTAATCGAAATGAAGAATGATCACAAATGCCCATCCCTAGTGACGAGCCTGCTTACAGATAGGAGGTTAAGGAGCTGGCTATCTGGTGCAGTCACAACAACCTGGAGCTGAACACGCTCAAAACAGTGGAGATGATAGTGGACTTCAGGAGAAACCCCTCTGCTCTCCCCCTAGTGAGCATCATGGACAGCACTGTGGCAGCAGTGGAGTCATTCAGGTTCCTGGGCACCACCATCTCGCAGGACCTGAAGTGGGACACTCACATTGACTCCATTGTCAAAAAAGCTCAACAAAGGCTGTACTTTCTCCATCAGCTGAGGAAGTTCAACCTCTCAAAGGAGCTTTTGAAACAGTTCTATACCTCCATCATTCAATCAGTCATCTGCAATAACTGTCTGGTTTAGCTCAGCCAAATCTGACCTTCGAAGACTACGTCGAATAGTTAGGACTGCTAAGCGAATCATTGGTACAACCCTCCCTACTCTCCAAGAACTGTACATATCCAGAGTGAGCAGAAGGGCTGCCAGAATCACTCTGGACCCCTCATACCCAGCACACTGCCTCTGTGAACTGTTACCTTCTGGTGGACGCTACAGAGCACTGCACACCAGAACAGCCCCACACAGAAACAGTTTCTTCCCTCAGGCAATCCATCTCATGAACACTTGATGACAATAATCGTGGAACCAACATCACTACTTGCAATACACTTTTTACACACACATACACTTATTTAACAACACACTTTACATGCCAATTTGCACATAAAACGTTGTATATAGTAATACGCCTGCACATACACTTGTTAATTTGTATATTTGCATTTAACACTTACTTCTATTTTTAAATATATTTATTATCTGTTTTTTGTCCTGTCTCTGTAATTCTGTTGCACTGTAAAAGCTCTGTCACCAAAACAAACTCCTCATATGTGTGAACATACCTGCCAATAAAGCTCTTTCTTATTCTGATTTCTGATTCTAATATACAACACAAAACCAGACGATATAGCACTATAAACTATTAAAAATGTTCATAAAAGTAACTTTTTCAAACTTTTTAAGGTTAAAAGTTGTTTGTATAAATACCAAAGTCCCATAATGCAATTCAAAATCATAAATAATAGGGGAAAAACTAAAAACATGAATCACAAAATGTGAAATACTGTTAATTTACAGTGTAGAATGCTGCAAATAACAACACAACAAGCTAGGAAAAACCTCTAAATCTGTTCAGAGATACTACAATCACACCATGCAGATACAATTATCTTCTAACAGAACTTCAATATGAAGATTATAAAAATAAAAGTTAATTACCCGATTCCTCTGATAACGACGATAACGAACGTCCTGTCCATCTCCTCAACTCAAAGCTGTCTGATTCATCATAAACAACCGTTCGCTCGGACAGGTTTGACTGAAACTGCATCTCTTCTGCAAAAAAAGTGATCAGCGCTGACGTTCATCGACTGTGACGTTTAGATGGGAAAAGAGTGGTTTTCAGCAGAAACGCAGGCGCCGGGTTGTGATGTTTATTAAATCTGTGACCAGCTCCACCACCACCACCACAGACGGATGAGCGAGTTTAAAACACATTTGTGAAAAACGTACAGTAGCAGATAATGTATAACGGCACGCCGGATGTAAGGCCAGAAAGCTATAACAACAACCTCCTATGAATAATATAATAGGTAATATAGTCGTGTGTTACCCTTTACTGTGCTTTGAGTGCTACTTTTCTGAGTGCACACTGAGTTGCAGTGATTATGACTCCTGTACATTTGCAGATTATTGAAATATGAACGCTCCAGTGCTGGATTTCTCTGCTAATATCAACGATTGATCATTCTGAAGGACAACAGTAATACTGATAGACCAAATTTCCAACTCATCTGATCACAATTGGAGACACAATGGGATTTCCATGTGGTTTAAACCTATATTAAATTCAAGTTTATTTGCATTTAGCACTTTTCACAGTAATTTTGATTCCAAAGCAGCTTCACAAAAGGTTGATGTTATTACATTCAAGCATACCTGCTAACATTTAGGGGTGAAAGGGGATGGGGATGCAAACTGATTAAATTATTTGTATGAAAAACACTAATTCAAACAGTTAATTGGTGCATTTTTTTGTACACCACAGTTAAACATCAATGCCTTATTTGCTGAACAGTTGAAATATTGTGCAGGATAGAAAGTATTTCATTCCACAAATCACCAACTATTAACATGGTCAGCAAAAGGCATGGGATGATAACCGTTTTCAAGGTATACCGCGGTATGGAAAAAGTCAAGGTTTTCATACCGCCAAAATTTTCTGCTATACCGTTCCTAAGGTATGTGTAAGATTTTTTATTTACAGTTTTTTTTAGTTTTTTAGGTGTAAATTGTAAAGTAATCTGTTTTTGAAACTAATGAAGACCGCAGAAGTCAATGATTTACTTGATCTATTTAGCCTGACATGTTTACTGCTTTAAAATATTATAAATGTTTCTCAAAATAAAATATATTGGTGTTCAAAGGGGAAACGGTTTTGTTTTTAGCCAGACATTTAACAAGAATATATTTTAGAGCAGTAAACACAATACCGTCATACCGTGAAACCATAATATTTTTATCCAAAGTTATCATACCGTCAGAATCTTATACCATTGGCAGAAATGTGCGTTATTTGAATTTTATTAATGTAAAAAGCACTGAAAGAGCAATACATTTCTGTTAGTAGAAACAGGGGCATCACTACTGGGAGGAAAAGGGGGACGAAGTGCATAGGGCAATTCCCTGCGACGGGAAGCAGCGGGGCCCCTCGGTCTTCCCTTATGACTTGATGAGCTCACTAAAACAATTGTGTATAGAGCGCAAAACTGCTGGCCTGAGTACAAGTCAAATTAGTTAAGATATTAGCGTTTCATAGAAACCACAACATTCTTTTTAACTATTGTTAGATGTATGATTTAGGGTTAATGCCAGGGCCGGATTAACAAATGAGCATTATGGGCACAGGCCCAGGGGCCCGTGCACACTTGGTGCCCCTCCAAGGGGGGAAAATTGCAGATTTTGGAGTGTCTATTTAGGCTAAGTGCAAAAAACGTACCTCGTCGAGCGATTTCCGCCCACTGTTAGATTGACAGAGACAACAAAACTAAAGAGTTCAATTGATTGTACCCTGAGTGGCGTCGCTCATAAAGCGCATGGCAAAATATTTTGACCCGATTGATTAACGGTTCGAATCCAGCGTCTGATTTACTCGTTCTTCTTTATTCCCTATTGCATATCAGATTGGACATACATTTGTTTTTAATTGAAAAGAAATATTTTTGTTTAAAAATGAAAAAATAATGAAAATGTGATATAAAGTCACAAGTGGCTCGTGGGTATTTAATAAGGTTTCAATTATTTCATATGTGTATAAACAGCATTTAATAGTTATTTCAAATATTCTATAAAGTTATTTTCCACCTGGTGTAATTTGTACGAGTACCCTTTAAAATAGATATTTTAGTACTGCTTGTAGTGAACTTGAAGAAGTATACTAAAAACCATTAAGTTTCACTAAGTTTAGAAAGAAAGTTTTTTTTTAATCAAAGTGTGCTTTTTTAATCTAAGAGTAAAGAGAGTAAAATCTCTGAAGGCTATAAATATACGTACAGTATATCATTTATTTAAAAAATGCAATACATTTTAGATTACTTTTATTTAAAAATATTACATTGTTCTTATTTTTTAATCCAACTATTGGGGTGCGGCCGGGTCGGGGCCCAACAAGACAATGTTCCCAGGGGCCTTTGAATTCTTAATCCAGGCCTGGTTATTGCAATGTTTACAGACAATAAGGTTTTTGTTAATTCTGGTCCACAACTTATAACTCTCAATGTTTACACCTACACCATGTGTTTTACATATAACTAACTAACTAAACCTGAATTAGCATCATCAAAATCATTAAACTGATGAAAATGTTTCTGTAAATGGGTCCATATTGTTGTATGGATGGAATTTTCTTAGGCTGTCAAATACAACGATTTACAAAACAAGCAAAAAAAAAAGAAAGAAGAAAAAAAAAAAGCTTAACTTTAGTTTCAAGCAACACTTTAAAAGGTTACTGCAATGCAATTATTACCACAAATCAAACCATTTAACCATATTTGTAGTAAGACTGTAGTTAGAACAAATTGGCCGACACAAATGACAATCTTTCTGAAAAATGACCACATTTTTACTATATAAATACAACTATTCATTTTCAAGAGGCCTATCAATTTTCCCTATAGAAACAAACAAACAAACAACAACTAAATATGTAAATAAATAAATAAATAAATAAATAAATAAATAAATAAATAGTCAATTGAAGCAAAATTGGCTAGGCAAAATAGCACGCTAACGTCATTCGTCGGCTAACAGATAAATTCACAACAAACAGTTAATTACAGAGTTCATATGTGCTATTATGACATTCACTGAAGAAACATCTTGTCTTGTATGCCTTTACTGCAGATACATACCTCTTCCACGCAGTTTGCACTGAAAAACAAACTTCTCTCCGCGTTTTTTCCGCCATTTCTCAACGAGTGTGCCAGATTCTGGGTAAACAGATTGCGTCACGTGATCCAGTCGACAAACGCCATAGGCCACGTTTGATAGTCCTGATAATAAAAATTGTAATATTTAATAATAAATTTTACGTTTATTGAATTACTTTAAATACAAAACGGTTTATTAAAGTATATAATAATATATATTTTTAAAAACAACATACTAAAATCAATTACATATTTGTTTTAGATTCAAAACGAAAGTACGGCTCTTCTGTTTTGTATACAGTATCCAAAGACGTTTATTTAATGATCGTATTTATACTACAAGTCTATTCTATTGTGATTTGACCTTTTATGTGAAACAAAGTCAACATAAAATAGCATCTCAAAGAAAGCAAAATTGGCTATACTCTGAATCTACTCATTATTTATGAAAAATGCTTTATTCATAAGTGTAAATGGACAGTAAAACCCCTAGATGACTAATTTTGATACAATTACATTATTTTAAAGCCTTATACTTATTTGTTTGGAATAATTTATAACTATTTGCACCTAAATGGACTTGTCATATTTGATTATTTTATTAATTTTAATTTTTAAATTCATTTTATTATTGTAGCCTACTACTTTTTCGCTATTTCTGTTTATGTAAAGCACTTTAAATTGCCACTGTGTATGAAATGTGCTATATAAATAAACGTGCCTTGCCTTATTGCCCTTGTATTAATTGCTGAATGTTATATAAGTCCAATAAAATACGAATAAATAAAACAAAATAAATTATATTATGTTTATTTATCAGATTTGTATGTTAATTTCTATTTATGTTACTTATATACATTCTTTATGGCGTTAAAATTGTAAATAATTACATTATAAAAGACAAACGACCAAAAAAATCGACCTTGTTGCGACTCCATCGGTGAACTTTCACTTCCGTTCCGCATCGTGGCGCTGTTGAGCTTGACTTCCTTCATCTAACGGCTGTCATTCTGACAGCTACACCTCCAGCTGAGCTAATACTTCACATATTTACGCCACAAAATCAAAAGCAGATGTCGCGAGGCGTGAGAAAGAGGTTTGCTGAAGGTTATATCATCAGTTAGTGCTCTAGATGTTGTTATTTGTAGTCGCGCTAGCCTGTTGAAGTAGCTTTGTTTACATTGCTAGTTCAGTTGCAGCAGCTTTACAGTGAGTTCACTACAGTGTAGAAACGCTTCGGGGCTGTTCCAATCATCGCAGATTTGTCTTGAAAGTGTTGTGTTTGTGCCTGTGCTTCGGTAAACCCTCAGTATGGGGATGTGTTTGCCCTGTTTGAGTGGAGCTGAGGATGATGTCGTGGTCACGCCAGACCCTGTGAGTACTATTTTATACATATTTTACGTATTATTTGTCCACTGTGTTCGTTTTATAAGTGCTAAAACTCAATAGCAGCTTAAAATGAACGATAACTGTGTGTTTTGATGTAATTTATCGACGTAATGATTGAAAACATTGACGTTTTGTGACCACGAAGATGAAATATTATGTGTTTACTGATTATATAATGCTAATATTTACTTTGTCTTATAACATATTATTTATAATGAGTAAATTAATTGGGCAGCAACCTGGAGTTTAATGCGTTTACATATTTAAACACCATGCTGCTGCCCTTTTATTTATTTATTATACATTATTTGTTAGTAAACTGTTATTAAATTATTATTAATTATTAGCAAATAATTTGTAATAATAATTATTATTATTATTAGTAGTAGTAGTAATAAATAATTAGTAATTATTAGTAATTCTGCTGCCCATTTGTTTTATTTATTATAAATTATTTGGTTCTAAACTATTATTAGTAAAATTATTATTAATTATAATAATAAATAAATTTTAAATGAATAATAATAAATTTAATAATTATAAAGTGTATATTTTTTGAGACTATATGGATAAGATCTGACTCCCTTTTCTTTGCATTGACGTTACAGTAAAGAGACTCTTTCTGCATCTTCTTGAACATTATAAGAATTTGTTTTATGTGCCATAAAATGAAAAGAGACTCTTAGGAGTTTTAATGCATCTCGCATTACAAGATCTTCACATATTGGCGATTAAAAAAGTGATTAATACTAGTGCTGTTCGAAGATTAAATGTGTTGTTAGGAGTAGTAATAAATAATTAGTAATTATTAGTATTTCTGCTGCCCATTTGTTTTATTTATTATAAACTATTTGTTAGTAAATTATTATTAGTAAAAGTATTATTAATTATTGGTAAAGTATTAGTAATTATTAATTATTTTTAGTATTAGTAATAAATCATTTGAAATTATTAGTATCGCTGCTGCCCATTTATTTTCTTATTATTTGTTAGTAAAATATTGTTAATTATTGGTAAATTATTATTAATTATAAGTAAATAATTAATTATTAATTATTAGTAGTAATAAATAATTTGAAATTGTTAGTATTGCTGCTGCCCATTTGTTTTATTTATTATACATTATTTGTTGGTAAACTATTATTAAATTATTAGTAAATTATTATTGATATTAGTAAATTATTATTATTATTATTTTTATAGTATTAAAAAAATTATTAGTATTGCTGCTGCCCATTTATTTTATTTATTATAAATGATAGTAAACTATTATTAAATTATCATTAATTATTAGTAAATTAATAAATTATTTGTTAGTAACATGTCCATGGAAAATATCCTTCATTTTCTTTCTTTTTTCTTTCTTTCTTTCTTTCTTTCTTTCTTTCTTTCTTTCTTTCTTTCTTACTGTAATTTTAACAATAAACTAAAGTTTTTAAGTTTTAAATATTAAATTATTTTAAACATGTCAAATTAATATCATATCCAGTATCGTATTAATATTTATTTTTTTTAATTCACTTTGCTGGATTTTATGTACTTTTTTTTTGTATTTTTCACTACTTTGTTACATATGAAATGTTGCATCAATTTTTTTTATATTTAATAATGAGAACATAACAATGATTTATAACTACCAGTACTCAAAATGTAAGTATAGTAACAATCGCATACTACTAATTAAAGTATTTGTTGTTGTTTTTAAATAAGTTAATTATTAATTGATTAAAATGAGTAAATAACTTATTTATAATATAATATAATATAATATTTTTTTGCAGATTGACAGATGTTTAGGTTATAAAAATACATGGATAATTTTTGTTTGCTTTTTTCCCCAAAGGAGACAAGGAGAAAACAGCTAGCAGAGGCTGCAGAGAAGAGGCAGAAAGAGGTAAATCTACTTTTAAAAAAAGCCTTAACGTTGACATTGCATACACATTGTGCAGATAACTGATAAAACAGTTACAATATTACACTCTGTGGATATTCTGCTCATGTACACGTATACAAATAATGTGCCAATAGGACATTTCTATGCAGTATATTTGTTCCTGCTACTTGCAATATCACTATTGAGTTGTCATGGCACAGTATACATTTTTTTTAATCAGTATAATTTAAGTTATTGAGATAAACTTTTAAAAAATTATTCAAATTATATATATATATATATATATATATTAAAATAAAACTAATAATTAGAATCAGTTTCAGTATTCAGCCAAGTGGATCCTGAATCATTGGTTTTGGCCCAGAATTTTCACTTCAGTGCATCCCTACTTTGTAGTTTTGTTCTACTCATGCTCTCATCATACATCATGCTCTGCATCTTTCTGCTTTTATTCACTCATTTGCAAACCTTTCAATAAAAAAGGGTCTCTATTCATAACCTCGTTTTAGCGCCACCAGTGGTCGTTATGTGAACTGCAGGCAGACACATACAGAGGGTGTCAGCATTAAAGGTTTATGCAAAACCAGAAATTCTGTCATCAAACTACCGTAACTTTTATGTTCACCAGAAGATTCAAACTCAAAACAGGTTTGGAACAAGTAAAGGATGAGTAAGCGCATCTGTTGAACATAGAAGGTATAGTAGTTTGATTATAAAGTGTATATTTTTTGAGACTATATGGATAAGATCTGACTCCCTTTGCATTGACATTACAGTACAGAGACTCTTTCTGCATCTTCTTGAGCATTATAAGAATTTGTTTCATGTGCCATAAAATGAAGATAGACTCTTAGGGGTTTTAATGCATCTCGCAATAAAAGATCTTCATATATTGGCGATTAAAAAAAGTGATTAACACTAGTGCTGTTCGAAGATTAAATGTCTTTAATCGCATCCAAAATAAAACTAAAACTAATAATTACAAACTTACACACACACACACACATTATGTAAATACAAACTTTTAGTCACGAATGGTCATGATTAATTGTTGGACAGCACTATTTAAAATATAAAAATGCTAGCTCTTTATGATAAGAAAATAACAGTAGACGTCCGGTGTTTGATGGTGTGGTTTGTGGGCCGTTTTACTGTCTCTCAGAGGTTTAAGTCAAAGCATAGAGCATCTAAAGCGTCACGGTGAGTAAAAGCATCCTCATCCTGCTGTTTCACACTAAACACACCAGCACAGACATCTGCTGTCATTCACCACATTATCTCTGAAACCACCACACACTCACGGCTGCTGTCACTGGAACGCTTATTCTGTTCATTTCACCTTTAATTCACGTTTCATGCAACAGATCGCTTCTAAGGATCTTCTCAGGGGTGGGAAAAACGGGTGTCCAAATGTTTGACAAAGAGGGCCAGATACTTCTAATATGTGCATTCATTCATTCATTTTCCTTTGGCTTAGTTCCTTTATTCATCAGAAGTCGCCACAGCGGGATGAACCGCCAACTATTATGTTTTACACTGTGGATGCCCTTCCAGCCTCAACCCAGAATTGGAAACACTCATACACACTCACATTCACGCACACACTCATACACACTGCCAATTTAGCTTATTCAAATCGCCTATGGACTGTGGGGAAACCGGAGCACCCAGAGGAAACCCACGTCAACATGGGGAGAATGTGCAAACTCCCTTCTAATAAGTATATATTAAAATATACAGTACAAAATATAAAAATTAAGTTTTTGTTACAAAATCCCCATGAACACTACAGAATATTAAATTAAATATCATTACAGAGGGTACTTTCGCATCCTCACTTATTTATAAACCTACTCTACACCTACTATACTCAAATGTTATACTGCCCTCTTGTGGTAATGTTGTGAAAATGCATAAAGTGTCACATAATAAATTTTAACAGGCAAGCTGTCTAGAACAGTTTGAAATGACCAATACCCAACCATTCATTCATTCATTCATTTTCTTTTCGGCTTAGTCCCTTTATTAATCCGGGGTCGCCACAGCGGAATGAACCGCCAACTTATCCGGCATTTGTTTTACGCAGCGGATGCCCTTCCAGCCACAACCCATCTTTGGGAAACACATTCATACATTCTCATTCACACACATACACTATGGACAATTTAGCTTACCCAATTCACCTGTACCGCATGTCTTTGGACTGTGGGGGAAACCGGAGCACCCGGAGGAAACCCACGCAACCACGGGGAGAACATGCAAACTCCACACAGAAATGCCAACTGGCCCGACCGGGACCTGCCCCAACCGGGGATCGAACCAGCGACCTTCTTGCTGTGAGGCGAACGTGCTACTCACGCGCCACCGTGGCGCCCCCAACCATTCCCAGCTAACAAATTTTGGTTCCCAGAACGTTCTGGTAATGTTAGTTTCTGTTTTTCTTTGCCTAAATGTAGCTTCTCTTTAAATTGTTACACACCAAATTCATTGTTATGGAAGTCCTCAGAGGCCATGCATTAAAATATGTTTTTTTTTCTTAATAGCAGCTTAAAATGAACGATAACTGCGTGTTTTGACGTAATTTAGTGACGGCATGATTGAAAACATTGACATTATAAATTATTTGTTAGTAAACTATTATTAAATTATCAGTAAATTATTAGTAAATAATTAGTAATTCTTAATTATTATCAGTAGTAATAAATAATTAGTAATGATTAGTATTGCTGTTGCCCATTAGTTTTATTTATGAAAAAATATTTGTTAGTAAACTATTAGTAAATTGTTATTAATTTTAAGTAAATTATTAATAATTAGTATTGCTTATTAATCATTTTGTAATTATAAGTAAATTAATAATTAGTAAATTATTAATAAATTATTAGTTGGTTACATGCCCATGGAAAATATCCTTCAGTGTCTTTCTTTCTTTCTTTCTTTCTTTCTTTCTTTCTTTCTTTCTTTCTGTAATTTTAACCATAAACTAAAGTTTTTGGGTTTGCTTATTTTTAAATATTAAATTATTTTAAACATGTCAAAATAATATATCCAGTATCATATTAATATATATTTTTTAATTCACTTTGCTGGATTTTATGTACTTTTTTTGTATTTTTCATTACTTTGTTACATATGAAATTTTGCGTATTTTTTTTTTATTGAAGAAATAAAGAAAAAAATAATGAGAACATAACAATAATTTGTCACTATACTGTTGTTTTTTAAAATAACTTAACGCCAACACGGGGAGAATGTGCAAACTCCCTACTAATAAATATATATTAAAATATATATTATTACAATGTGTCACATTGTAAATTTTAACAGGCAAGCTGTCTAGAACAGTTTGAAATGACCAATACCCAACCATACCCAGCTAACAAATGCTGGTTCCCAGAACGTTCTGGTAATGATAGTTTCTGTTTTTCTTCGCCTAAATGTAGCTTCTCTTTAAATTGTTACACACCAAATTCATTGTTACGGAAGTCCTAAGAGGCCATGCATTAAAATATTTTTTTTCTCTTGTTATGTCGTGATCACGACTTAAATATCTTGTGATCTCGACATAACTCGTTTTCTCGTGATCTCGACATAACAAACACTTGTTATGTCACGATCACGACTTAATTTTCTCGTGATCTCGATATGACAAAAAGTTCTGCTTATTCTGACTTCCGTAAGCAAACCCCTATGAAACATCATGGACGAACACATTATTTTGACCAGGGACTGAGTCAAACTGAGATAGTTTTATGCCTTTCAGTGATTGACAATGTCTGTATCAGTGTCCGACACTTGAGAAGGAGGCTTTCGGCTCTCCACCTTCATCGTCGAAGATTTAGCGACCCTGAGAGTATCGTCAGTTTCATTGCCAGTCAGCTTGAAGGTCCGGGACGTCTGCACGGTTATAGGATGATGCTAGAAAGGTGCCGTTTAAATGGTTTGCGGCTGACCAGAGAAATTGTAAGAGATGTGCAGTTCAGTTTGAGAATAAGCAGAACTTTTTGTTATGTTGAGATTACGAGAAAACGGGTTATGTCGAGATCTCGAGATAATTCAGTCGTGATCACGACATAGCAAGAGAGAAAACATATTTTAATGCACGGCCTCTTAGGACTTCCTTACATTGTAGCATTCTTGGAGAACATAAACACAAGACTGTCATCATATGCTAATGAGTGAGAGATAGTCACTAGTGGGCGGGGCTTTTCTCTGATGACACGTACAAATGGAGAATGTCAATCAAAGTGTTTCTGCAGACTGGTTTTCTCAAGTCTGATTATAATAAATACAATTAATACATATTTATCATTATGAGCTGGCTGTATTCACAGATTATTGCCACACAGTGATTTCTGCATAATAGGTCCTCTTTAAGACACAAAATTGCCAGTTTTTTTCTGTTTTGTGAGTGAAAACGGTTGTGAGAAGAACATTAGTGTCAATATAGTTGTTATATTTTAACTATATTAAGTGTTTGCTCACGCTCTGCTCATATTTCCAGCTTGTTTAAGGTGCACAAATATTCAGCACGCAAGCACACATTAATATTACACAGTATCACACCTTAATGAATGTCTTGATTTGTGTAGTATTGTGCGGTGTCGAGAGTGTGTATTAGTTGTGTTTTGTCTGGTCGTTATTAGACGACATACAGAGGCATCAAAGACCCGGAAGCCTTGGAAAGGAAAAAGAAGAAACAGGAAGAGAGCGAGAAACAGACCATGAGCTCTGCGCCGTCGGTAGGAGGAGGGCTGAAGGTCAGTCTGCAAATCTTTTATTTATTATTATATTAAGAGATTTAGCAGTTAAACGTAGGTGTTTGTTCACTAAAAATGTACATTTTATCAAAAGTCTGCATCAGAGGTCACACTTTAGAGGTTGTGACCTTTGACTGAAGTATTTAGGGTAGTGTGAGAAACTTTATTGGAGATTCATTGTGTTTTTGGATCAAATAAATGCAGATTTGAAAAGCAGAAGAGATTTCTTATTAAACTGAGACTATGATGTCATAAGGAATTTTTGTTGTGCGATATATCGTCACAGAAATTGTTGTGATATTATTGTCATTTTAAGATAATTATATGCCACTGATCATATGATCATATAATAATATAAATAGCCATAAACACTTTAAAAATACTTATTATTATTAAAGGTTATTTAAATTCTATAATTTGATTTTAAAAACAAAAGAGTAAACGTCCTACACTGTCAGAAATAAAGGTACAGGAGCTGTCACTGGAGCAGTACCTTATCAAATGATACATATTTGTACCCAAAGGGTCCACAGTGGTACCTCAAAGGTGCATATTAGTGCCCAAATGTACTTAAAAAAGTAGCTTAGAGGTACCATTATGGACCCTTCAGGTACACATATGTATCATGTCAAAAGGTACTGCCCCAGTGACAGCTCCTGTAACTTTATTTCTGACAGTGTGTTACTGTATAGATATTAATTGTTCTATTAGGTAAATGTTCAATTATAAACTTTGACACCGGAGAGGTAGAATGTAAATGTGATTGTAAAATGGCATTAATGTTATTTGTGAATTTGTAAATGTATATATTGCAAAGCCAAAAAATATTGAGGTCATCTCCAAGTACTGCATGATAAGTCGATATAATGATTATTGTGACAGGCCTAACTGAGACGTCCCATTTTTGTGTCTACATCAAATTAAATTACCAAAAATGACATTTTTGTTTTTTGTATATTCATAGAAAATTTATTAAATGCCAATAATATAATAAATATATATCTTTAAAGTTTCAAGTAACTTTTAAACAAAAAAATGCAAGATAATAAGTGTAATTTTAGGTTAAAGATATATCTATTGTGATTTGCTTTTATTCATTTATGTGAAATAAAACATTTTGTCTTTGACACATATATATATATATATAAACACAATAATAAAATATATATCTATAATATAATATAATTCATATTATTATTTAAAATAATAATATATATAAATTTTATTTTTTATTTAATTTTTTTAACAAGCGTTTAATTTATAATCTCTAAAGGTTTGGGAAAAAAGGTACAAATAAAATTAAATAAATGTACATTAATTAAACCTGAGAAAAAAAACCTTAAAATAAAATAGAAAATCTTTCCTATCATATTTACTACTATTAAATAACGTTTGTGAATATAATATGTCAGATTACATAAATATATGTAAAACATATATTTATGTAAAACTTTTACATATTTTTATGATCTCTTTTTGTCTTTGACTTGTAATATTTTAAGCCTATTATTAGAAATAAAATCTCCAAAGGTTTTCATGAAAAGGTGTAAAAAATAAAAAGAGTAAAAGTAAATGAATTAAACCTGAATAAATATCAAAGTGAAAATATTAAATAATCATTAATAATACATAACTTTTGAGAAAATGAAATGTCAAATTATGCGTGCAATTCAGTGTAAAACATATTCATTTATTTGCTCCTATTAAAATATACTTTATTTATTTATTTAATTACTTATTTTTGTCTTTTTGACCCATATAAAAAAATATTCAATTGAAAAAAGCGTTAATTTATAGCTATAAAATAAAATCTATCAAATATAAAATATTTCCTATAATATTAAGCTCAACTTCTGAGTTTTCTGAAAGTCTACTATTTTTTTTGACTGATTCTTACAGTTAATTTTGAATAAAGATAAATATGCTGAACTCTTCTCTCTCTCTTCAGTGGCAGGTTGGCTAACACAGACTGAAGAGAAGACTGCCACCGTCTCTTCACCAGAGGTCAACCTTCATCTGCCGCTTTTAAAACACTTTTCTCTTTCTTATTTTGAAGTGTACACTAGCCAGGGGAGTTTGCGTAGAGACTAGACATTTTTGCCAATCAAAGCTCCTAATACTGCAGGCCTTCTGATTGGCCAGAGTGCACCCAGGCCACGCCCATTTAAACGCCAAGAAGGATTAGAGTGAACAACAATGTATTTTCTCACAGTCCATTCGATTTACGCCTCATTTTCACACGCGCAGCTTTTGTACCAATGTGCTCTGACGTCAAGAACACTTGAAGTTCATTTATTACGCATTCATACGACGAGAGCATGTTTTATATTGGAGTTTGGAGCCGTTTATATTTATGCATCGGTTGTGTTTTGGCTTTTAAGTGCATTTTGTGGTTTGTCAGGACTTTATTTAAGAGTGAAGTACTATATAATGTGGGTTTGCACTTTCACTGCCTGTTGATTGTACGACTTGCTGTTCTCAAGAAGCGATTTGAATGTGCATCACTTTATCCGACCCGAACGCCTTCCTTTAAGGGCTTTGGACATATTTCTGTGTCTGGTTTATGCAGATGTAGACCCGAACCAACCTCACGTTGAGATATATTTGCGTATTTTTGAGTAAAGTCTACATAATGCCTTTGACCGCAGCCTTTTAAATGGTTGACAGAGAGTCGCTTGAAATAATAATCACCACCACTCTTCATTCAGATTGAGTTATTAGCATATGTTGTATTACAATAATACAGGGGATAAATCAGAGGTGTCGCAGTTGCTCGTGGTAACCAGTAGAGGGCAGTGGCGCACTTTCTGATCAGGAACTGATGTGGAAGCGCAGATGCACAGTCGTTGCTTTAATAAAGAGTGTGTGTTGGATTGCACCGCCTTGGTTTTGTTACTGTTTGTTGCAGAATTAAAAGAGAATCCATTTTGTTTTGAACACAAAACTGTGGCACTTGGTTGAAGATGAACTCTGCTGGACGTTTCAGGAGCTGGTTTTGGATGCCAAAACAATCTGGATTTGAGTTGTGTTAACTTGAATAATTAACAATTGTGATTTATTCATTCATCCATTTTGCTTTTCGGTTTAGTCCCTTTATTCATCAGGGGTCGCCACAGCGGAATGAACCGCCAGCTTATGCAGCATGTTTTACGCAGTGGATGTTCTTCCAACTGCAACCCGGTACTGGGAAACACCCAAACACTACGGCCAATTTAGTTTATTCAATTTACTTATAGCGCATGTGTACCCAGCCGGGACTCGAACCAGCGGCCTTCTTGCTAGGCGACAGTGCTAACCACTGAGCCACCGTGTCGCTAATTGTAATTTAATAAATCTGAATATTATACGCCGTTAAAAATAGTTTTGAATTTAAATTTCTTCATTTTAATTTGTTAACTTGAATATCGAACATCTGAAATTTCAGACAAGTAAAAAAAAATTTTAAGGCATATTTTTATAGACGTATTCAAGATGAAGAAATTCGAAAAACATCAAATTCGATATTGTGAAAGTTTTCAAAAAATTAAAAAAGTTTGAAAATGATCTCACGGCAATTCGTCACTTTTTGATTAAGTGGCTAACGTCGCGGTCACACTGCACTTTTCGCCCCATAGACTTCCATACATATGCAAGCGAATGCGACAAACCGGAAACGCAAAGCTTGTGCGACGAGTTTTGAAAGTTCAAGCTAGGTGAACTTGCGAAATCATATCATGTGAGACCAATGGAAGATCAAAACATGACCTCTCTGTACAGAAATGTAAAACACGGACCAATCGCTCTCTTTTTTTAATGTCTAATCTTCTTGTTTAATCCCGCTCCTTTTCGCAGCGACATATGACAGAATTTCGCATGCTCAAACTCTAGTGTGGCACGACGTAATTCGGATGAATTCGAACGATCTCATTCGTACAACTTAGTACAATTTGCTCATCTACTAATAGTGGTTGGGTTTAGGGGCGGGGTTTGGTGCCACGCCTTCTTTGTAAAATCGTACATTTACGTATGAATGAACTGTACGAATTGTCAACGAAACTGACAAAACGTAAAATAGCTACGCTTTCTCGTGAGATCAGGCTCAAAATGCGTCAATGAAAAGTGCCTTAAAGGAATCAAGTCCTCTTAAATTTCACATGTTCAACATTCAAGTTAGGAAACTCAAATTCAAATTTTTTTTAATGGCATGTAATATTCAGTTTTATTCAATTACAATTTGTTAATATTTCAAATTTACACAATTAAAATTCTGATTGTTTTGGCATATATTAAGCTCCATAGTTGGTTTGGACGCCAATGACTTTGGTTTGTTATAAGGGCCTTTGCACCTAATGGGAACTAATCAACAGTCTTGGATCCCTAAGAACTAAACGCCTCTTCAAGACCCTTTTTCTTGATGCATTCTCACTGTGAGTAGAAACTGAGGTGAATTTAGATCAGAAGATCAAAAATGACGACTAAGAAAAAACAGTACATTCACACTACGAGCGACTCACAGCGGCAAAGCGACAAGCGACTGTTTATTTCAATGGAGTGTGAGTGACTTTGGGCGACCTCCGTCTACGCGGGCAACCATTGGTAACAAGGTTGGTGTGTCGAGCAATGCGACAAAGTTGAGAATCCTTCAACTTTATGCAAATTAAGAGCAACAAAGTCGCTGCTAGTGTAAATGAGGGATTATAAAGGCTGAGAACAAACAGCGACAGACACATTAGATGAACACATTGCATTAGCCTTATGTATGTTTATGGCTTGTACAAGTTAAAACACTATGCAGGTGCTTGTATGGCACGCATTTGGCCAACTCATCAAACAAAGGTCATTTATTTGCGTCAAATTATACAATGTCATTCATACAAAAATGACATTTGAAAAAAGCCCACCCCACCCGCAAAAGTTACCGTCACCGGGGGTGTGAACAGATCTTACAAAAATGCTAAAAATGCGATTGTTCCCACTTCCTATTGTGCTGGGTAAGACTCTGAAGTAGGCAACAAAACAATATGAACTAGATTAAAAATGTTGAATTGCTGTGAGATGTCATTGGGTAGTTTCTATCGTGTTTGGTTGGACTCTGAAATAGCTTGTAAATTGGAGGATATTGGTTATAGGAATTATTTTGGGGTATATAATTAGCTCATATGTCAGAGTAGAGTCTAACTTAACACAATATGAATTAGCCACTAAATAAAAACAACGAATTGCTGTTAAATGACATTGGATAGTTCCCGTTGAGTTGGGTTACACTCTGAAATAGGAGATATTTTAGTTATAGGAACAGATTTTGGGGTAAATAATTAGCTCATATGTAAGAGTAGAGTCTAATCCAATACGTTATGAATTAGCCACTAAATAAAAAAACAACAACAAATTGCTGTTAAGTGACATTGGGTAGTTCCCATTAAGTTGGGTTACACTCTCAAATAGGAGCTATTTTAGTTATAAGAATGT
>CAIGQQ010008344.1:787421-815615 GCA_903798035.1 Danio albolineatus
GAACTTTCGTCACCTTTACAGAACTTTTAGGGAACGTTGCGCAAGGTCGCGAAAACGTCCCCTCTTGCGTGGGATGTTTAAAGTGAATATAAATGAAAGCATGGAACTTTTTGTTGATTTAAGGAATTTTTATTTAAATGTGTGACCCTGAACCACAAAACAAGCCATAAGTTTAGAGTTACACATCATCTGAATGCTGAATAAACAGTCTTTCGTTTGTTAGGAAAGGATGATATTTGGATATCTGGAAAATCCCCTGTAAATGTGTCCAAATGAAGCTCTAACACAATGCACTACTAATCAAAAATTAAGTTTTGATATATTTGAAGTAGGAAATTTACAAAATATCTTCATAAAACATGATCTTTACTTAATATTCTACTGATTTTTGGCATAAAAAAATCAACAATTATGACCATTGCAACGTGTTTTTGGCTACCTGGCCAAAAATATACTTAATTATGTATTAATTAGACTGGTTTTGTGGTCCATTTGTCAGTTATTTTCAGTCAGTATTTTGATATATTTGTCATTATAATAAATAAATAAATAAAAATATTAAACAAATATCAACATTTTACTCAAACACATCATAAATCTATTAAATTCAGGCAAACTTAAGAATGTTTAAGTGTTCTTTGCATTTATTACATGGTTCGACAATGTTGTGTTTTCTGACGTTATCACAAGTAATATTCATTCATTTTCCTTCGGTTTAGTCCCTTTATTCATCAGGGGTCACCACAGCGGAATGAACCGCCAACTAATCCAGCATATGTTTTATGCAGCGGATGCCCTTCCAGCCGCAACCCAGCACTGGGAAACACCCATACACTCTTGCATTCACAAACAGGTAATTTAGCTCATTCAAGTCACCGATCCCACGTCTTAGGACTGTGGAGGAAACCGAAACACCCGGAGGGAACCCACGCCATCACAAGGAGAACATGCAAACTCCACACAGAAATGACAACTGGCCCAGCCGGGACTTGAACCAGCGACCTTCTAGCTGTGAGGCGATAGTGCTAACCACCGAGCTACCATGTACCATACCTGAAGAAAGATTTTTAAAGGCTAAACGTTTATTTCTCCAACATCATTTATCTGGGATCTAAATAGCAGACCCAGTCGTTTCTCTGCGTTCTGAGGACGCTGTGGTTTCTTTGACAGCAGACAAATAGTTTTCATTTTCCCCCCTCATCCGTGTCTCCTTGGAAACAAAGAAAATGTGTTTTCTCAGCTCAAATATGCACTGAGAAAGCAGCAGGCGATGCTGAGAAAACACAACCGTTTCCACAGTGAATAATCAGAGGTGAGATTTCCTCCCGACTGCAGTAATTTATTATGAACTTTCTTTTTAAAACGGACAGAAAACGTCATTATTCTGCCATAATATGCACATTTTACCGCCTGTCTCCTTTCTGCCAAGTCGTTATGCAGGAATGTTTTTGATGATGTCATTAATTCCAGCTCTCCATAACGAGGCTCGTTCCCCATGCATGCCTTAATCATTTTAATTTAGCGTGCTGCTAATTCTTTAGCTTTCAGGATTTCACTCCATGAAATCGTTCAACATTGGACAAAAATCGAGTAATGCAAGATCGCATGCTGTTTATGTAAAAGATAGCTTGTAGTATTACAGTAGCATACACATTACTTCCAACCAGAAACAAATGATCTTTACTTTGGGTATTCAAAAATGAATGTAATATGCATGCCAGGCCCATAGGTGGCACTAAGTGCACATTCACGCCTATGGTTACTGATATTACTGGCAAGTTCTCACTCATGTTTACCGACTGAACGTATAATATTCATATGCATAAGTGTTGTTTATGGTTTACATGATGTATTAAAGGCACAGTGTGTAATTTACACCACTAGAGGGCGCTTATTCACAACAAACAAAAGCGTATTTTGATTAAAGTGTGGAATCATGGGAGTTGTCAAATTGTTAATTTCACTATATTTAAACATTCCTCAAACATTTGAGATAACATACGTACATTAGCAAAATATTAAACTCTGTGTATTTTTAGGTATTTTAACAAAATAAATTTTACATATTGTACCTATAATACCGTTTTATATTTTATTTTGCATCCCTTTTAAAAAAAGAATCAATCTCTTGACTGTTTTTGACGTACTTTATGACATCAAACTGATGCAGTACTATTGATATAAGCACCATAACAGGTGACGTGCATAACGGCGCTATAAATAAACAGCGTTACTAACGGCGATACTTTTTCAGTAACGAAGAATCAAATGAATTGACGTTTCTTCCCGTTATAACGCCATTACCATTACGGACAATAAAATGCGCGTTACTATAATTGAAACACTGAAGTGGTTTTCATGCGAGCAGTATCTCTCTCAGCCATAGGACCTCACTTTCATTCGGGTGTGTGAGTGTGTGTGTGTTCGGGGGTGAGGCGGGACACATAACGAACCACCCAACCACTGATGATGATGATTGGTGTGTCTGTGAACGTGGCGCAACTAAGAACATGATGATTGGCTTGGATAGAGTACATTTCCATTGTTTGCCAATCAGAGGCAGAGTAGGGCGGGTGTTCACACACAGATAGCACAGTCGGTGGCACACACCAACGACCAGGAGTCAGAACGATGGCAAATCCAACAAGTTCAAAGGTAGAGTTTGCAAAACTGGAAATATAAGCACCACTGTTCCCTCGTTGAGATGAAAGGAATGTTTATCGTGCAACTCGTGCCCATGAAAAAAAAACAAAGAGTCTCCCTACGTTAGTGACGAGTAATTCTAATCTAATTTAATTTATATTTATTTTATAGTCTTTTGACAAATTATTGTTATTAAAGTAAGGCAATAGTTACTTTCCCTGGTAATTAGTTACTTTTAAAATTATGTAACTCGGTTACTATTTGTGAGAAGTGACTAGTAACTATAACCAAGGCTTCATTTGTGCCGGAATTTTATTGTCATTACTGAAGTAGAAGTAAGTTTAGTTCAGATCAGAGTGGTTTAATATTCACTACTGAGAGTCCAAACACTCGAGATTAATCCATCGATGCGCAGCTCTACAAGTCCCGAACCATGCAAGCCAGTGGCGACAGCGGCGAGGAAAAAACTTCACCAATTGGCGAAAGTGAAGAATTAAAACCTGGAGAGAAGCCAGGCTCAGTTGGGCGCGACCATTTCTCCTATGGCCAGACATCTTGTGCAGAGCTGCAGTCTAGGCGCCGGAGGCTGGAGAACTCGAGGCTCGTCTGTCCTTGGAGGGTCACAGGAGGGTCTCTACTCCGCCATGCACCAAACAGCTGCTCAGGATACACTCTCGTGGGTGACACCTCTCCATCCTCGGGTACCATGCCGGATCCGTTGCCCCAATCTGTTCCAGGACCTCGCAATTCACAAATTATGCACTGACTATAACTAATTAGTCTTTTAAAGTAACATGCCTAACACTGACCATAACACAATCTGCACAAACAAAGACACCCATTAAATAGCTTCTAAATTACATAAATATACTATTCTACACCCAATTACTACTACAACAGAATCGAGTTGTCCTCATATGAAGACACACCTTCATTATCTGTACTCCCCACAGACATGTGAGCTGGTGTGAGTTTGTGCTGTGGGCAGGGTGGTGACAGCACCAATGAGCCACGCTTTGTTAGACGTGATGAAAAGCACAGCATGGAGAATCTGCAGACAGATGAAGGATACGCTTTTTCAACGGGGATAAAGGAGCAGGCGCGTGCTGAAGGACAAACACGGTTAATCCTTGTTGGTTTTGTTTACATAGTCTTATGAATACCAAAGTAAGTGCGGATCAAGAAATGACGCTTCGTCTGACTTGCAGATGTCCCTGAAAACTTGTGCAGCATTTGCTGTGCGAGTAACAGCAGAATTGCTGGAAGGTTTCAGACAAACTGCGGTTGGTTTAATTAGCACTCGCTCGGTTTGTAATATCTGCTGATCGGTTGTTCACGCCTCCATTACTCATGTGTTCGCAGATCTGCACAAGAGCACAAAGTGGATAAACAGTGAAAGTGTGGAGCAGATAGAGCGCTATTTATGTGGTTAAATGTCTTCCCAAAACCCAAATTTAGATGGGTAATTTAAGGATGACTTGAAAGAAAGAAAGAAAGAAAGAAAGAAAGAAAGAAAAGAAAATAAGAAAGAAAGAAAGAAAGAAAGAAAAAAGAAAAAGAAAAAGAAAAAGAAAGAAAGAAAGAAAGAAAGAAAGGAAAGAAGGAAAATAAGAAAAAGAAAGGAAAGAAAGTAAGAAAGAAAGGAAAGGAAAGAAAGAAAGAAAATAAATAAAGAAAGAAAGGAAAGAAAGTAAGAAAGAAAGAAAAAAGAAAAAGAAAGAAAGAAAGAAAGAAAGAAAGAAAGAAAGAAAAATAAGAAAAAGAAAGGAAAGAAAGTAAGAAAGAAAGGAAAGAAAGAAAGAAAGAAAGAAAGAAAGAAAGAAGGAAAGAAAGAAAGGAAAGAAAGAAAGAAAGAAAGAAAGAAAGAAAGAAAGAAAGAAAGAAAGAAAGAAAGAAAGAAAGAAAAAGAAAGGAGGGAAGGAAGGAAATAGAGAAAGAAAGAAAGAAAGAAAGAAAGAAAGAAAGAAAGAAAAAGAAAGAAAGAAAGAAAGAAAGAAAAAGAAAGAAAGGAAAGAAAGAAAGAAAGAAAGGAAGGAAAGAAAGGAAAGAAAGTAAGAAAGAAAGGAAAGAAAGAAAGGAAAGAAAGTAAGCAAGAAAGAATGAAAATAAATAAAGAAAGAAAGAAAAATAAAGAAAGAAAGAAAGAAAGAAAGAAAGAAAGAAAGAAAGAAAGAAAGGAAAGAAAGTAAGAAAGAAAAAAAGAAAGAAAGAAAGAAAGAAAGAAAGAAAAAGAAAGTAAGAAAGAAAGAAAGTAAGAAAGAAAGAAAAAAAGAAAGAAAAAAAAGAAAGAAAGGAAAGAAAGAAAGAAAGAAAGAAAGAAAGAAAGAAAGAAAGAAAGAAAGAAAGAAAGAAAGAAAAGAAAGAAAGAAAGGAAAGAAAGAAAGAAATAAAGGAAGGAAAGAAAGAAAGGAAGGAAAGAAAGAAATAAAGGAAGGAAAGAAAGAAATAAAGAAAGGAAAGAAAGATGGTATTAAGGAAGGTTGGAAGGAAGAAGGGAAAGGAGGAACCTTACTGAGAACCTTAAAAGGAAATGGAAATATGAACCAAAAATTAAAAAAGGTGAATGGAAAGTAAAGAGGAAACAATAAAAAGGCAATCAAGAATAAGAATAGGAAGACGCTAAATGGTAATGATAAGGAGAAACAAATGGATGAGGCCAAACAAGAAACCAGAGAGGCAGATAACAGTGGAAAGAAAGCTAAGGAAAGGCTAATAAAACGGGGAAGGAAAGTGAGGAAGAACTTAAAGAGAATATAGACCAGAAATAAAATAAGAAAGAGTAAAAGGAAGGTCAATGGAAAAGGATGTAAAGTGAGCAAAGAAGGAGTGGGGGGTAAAGATGTGAGCATAATACAAACAGGAACCAAAATGGGAATGGGAACAAGTAGTGGAATAGAGAAAGAGAAGAGGAACCAGAAAGGAATAGGAAAGGAAAAAGAAAGGAGACAGAAAACGGCACCAGAAAGTAACCAAAATCAAAGTAGAACCTGAAAACAAGATGAGAAAGGGAAGAGATATAAGAAAGTGAGGGTAATGGGAAAGGTAATATTGAAAGGAAGGTAGGACAGAAGGACCACTTTAAGGCCTTGCTCACACCAAATGAGTATTAAAATGGTTTTCTATTGGCAGTGGGTATTTCATGTGCACCAAGACTATTGATACCATGGTTGCCTAGTAATGTAAAAAGTGCAGTGCACTGCTCTTTTCTAAAGTCAAAAGAAAACTTATTAAACAAAATCAAAAAGGCACAGAACTTAAAAGTGTGTGTAATCGACCCTTAAAGCTGATTTTGCTATTGCGCAGTATTACTTAAAGTGGGTGGGATTACCATTATAGTTGCGCAGCCTCTATATCACCTTGCCATGACATAAATGCAACTCAAAACAACAGACAACACAGAATCAATGGATTCATCGCAAATCCAATGACACTGGTAGTAATGTTGTTGTTGTTAACGGTATGGCTTACTTGAAACCTCACCTGAGCTTATTGATACTAAAATAAGCACTAGGTACTAGGTATGGAGTACAGGGAAAGTCCCCAAAAGTGAGTCGTTTTAAACTGAACCATGCAGTGACAAAGCAGAACTTGGTTATCTATGCCTAATGTTCATGTTTGAAAGTTTGACTCATAGTCAGAATTTGAGAACAGAGTCTTATAAGTGTGAGCCTGTATCATAGACCAACTTTCATTTGTTGCTTGTACATGTCTGTCTTGAAGCACACAGGATGTATTGTCTCTTGGTGAAAACATTATTAGCCCCCCTCTTGAGCTATAACAGGATTTCAGAACAGCTCTCAATCTTTTGTGATATTGCTTTTTGTGTCGCCTCGGTTTCATCAGCAGGCTCGATGCTGTACAGCACTCTCGACAGCTCTGCTGATAGATAACTATATAAATAGATCTCCACATGGACTAGACTGTGTGTTCACAGCAGCTGCTGTTAGTGAGAACATGTGAGGTTTGGTAGGAGTATTTGCCACACATTCTGGGGTAATGAAAACAAGAAGTGGGTCAGGTTTGGGAAAGAAAAAAACTGTCATACATGTAGTGTAGCGCTAGTATCTTGGGAGACAAATCTAGCCACTGCCCATCAGAGCTCAGACCCTGATCAAACCAAACTGCTTCTAGTCAAAAAATCCTGGGCTTGTTTGTTCAGGTGTATTTGGCAGGGCTTGAAAGGTCCTCCAGGGTCAGATTCGAGAAAACCTGATATAATGAAGTGAAGTGAGTATTGTAAAGTATGGTTCTACCTATACTCGAAATTGGTCCCCAGCTCTTGACCCATTCAAGTGCATACACACATTATGAGTGAGAAGTGAGAGCACAAACACACACCCAGAGTAGTGGGCAACTATTGCTTCCAGCACCCAAGGAGCAATTAAGGGTTAGATACCATGCTCAAGTGTACCTTAGGCCCCATTTACACTAGTGTGTTTTAGTTTTAAAACTGCGTCTTAGCATGAAAACTATCCGCGTCCACACTAGCGTTTCACCCAGCATTTCTGAACATATCTCCGTCCACACTACTCCACCAAAAACGTGTATCACGTGACCATTCGCGCACTCTGGGCATGCGCGTTCGAGTATAAACAGGAAGCATGTGTCTCGCTCGGCATTTGGTTATTGTTAGTAAACAAACGCTGGTTGAATAATGAACGTGATGGCAAAGAAAGCAAGAGAGGTCTTTTTGTGGACAGACGATGCGGTCGAGTTGTTACTTAAAGTAACAAATGAATATAAAACAGCTTACGCCGCTTGAAACGCGAGCGATTAGCGAGTGCTGGAACAGTAGCTTGCCTCTTGCGAATATATGCAGCTGTTGTAGTAAAAAAGGCAGAGTTTAACTGCAAAAAACCGGACAATAGTGCAAACAACGCTCCCATTTCTGTGTCCATGTTGTTGTTTACAGTTTAGGCTGGTCTGCCGTCTTCCTTTGGCGTTATAGTCATGTGATAGGGGCTTGATGAATAAGGGAAGGATACGCAATGACCCAAAAGCCCCAATCAAGTAGCGAATCTCAGCAGCCACGCCTCCGTTTTCAGACGTCTCAGTTTCCCCCATCCACACTGAGACGGAGCAGCAGCGTTTTAGAATGAACACGGCCTCTCCAGCGTTTCCAAAATGCTCCGTTTTCAAGGCTCGAAAACTCCGGCGTAGTGTGGACGAAAAACGAAAACGCATTAGTGTAAACGGGGCCTTAGATAAGATGGGAGAGAGTGAGGGTCATTCATGCCCCTCACCTTCAAATCCTGTCGGGATCAAGAATCAAACTGGCAAGCGTTGTATTACAAGTTCAATATCCCTAGCCATTCGGCCACTACTAGTTGTTGGCTTCTATGATGACTACTGTAGAACTTCAAACAAGTATTGCTATGGTTATTAATCTGGAAGTTGTTGAGACATTTTAGTTTCGGTATGTTGATGTACTTCCAACTGAAAACTGAGTAAGGGTGGGGCTTATGTTTTTGATCATATCTAACAATAAGAGAAGCGTGGTTAAGAATATTGTGGCTGAAGCCGTCAAGCTGCCATCAACAGAGAAGGACCGCCACTCCAAAGCAAATGGTCAGACAACAAACAAAGTTTTTCTTCAGTGGATTAACTTGCACAGACTAATTGTTCATCTAAAGCAGGGATCACCAATCTCGATCCTGGAGGTCCGGTGTCCTGCAGGGTTTAGCTCCAACTTGTCTCAAAACACCTGCCTGGATGTTTCAAGTATACGTAGCTAAAGCATGATTAGCTTGTTCAGGTGTGTTTGATTAGGGTTGGAGCTAAAATCTGCAGGACACCGGACCTCCAGGAACAAGTTTGGTGACCCCTGATCTAAAGCATAGGTCTTGATTCCTGGAGGGCCGCTGCTCTGCAGTTTTGCTCAAACGGAGCTGATGCAACTAATCAAGGTGTTTAAGACTACTAGAGACTATTAAGCAGGTGTGAGTTGGAAGTGGTGGGAGTTAAACTATGCAGAGCTGCACCAGGAATTGAGTTTAAGACCACTGACCTATAGAAGAGCAACGTGCGCTAGCAAAATAGCTATTGTAAATTGTAATTACACAAGGACTTTAAAGTGATTCTGTAGTAGGGGAGTCTTTAAAAGGGATAGTTATTATAGATACTGATTAGTAGAGCATTGTCCAAACCTATTGTAAAATACTCGAGAAACAGTCCTGACCCACAGAAACCCATTAATTTGTGAAACTTTGCTACAATAATAGAAAAACCCCTGACGATCGCAATTAGCCTTGTGAAGCCATTGTTTACAGTGAAATTATTACAGCTAAGGGGCGTTTAGGCACTCCTCTCTGTATCATCCCCCCAAAGCTGTTGTAAATTCACTGTAAACCACTGCTTCCTAGATGCTATGCAAGATGGTTGCAAGTAATGCGCAACTACAGCTTCATTATTTCTCTGGCGACTTTTGATTTCGATTCAGTCCCCAGCCTTTTCATCCCTTTTAGTTGTTTTTCCTCTCACTGGTCTCATCTAAATAACATTTTAATCAAAGGCTGTGTGTGTGTGTGAGAGAGCTGTAGAATTCATTAAAATCTAAGCTGAGTCTCCCTTTCAGACACATGCACATACATGCACAGATCCCATCTGCTAAGGGTCAGCTCTGAATAGGAGAGTCCGCCCCTGGGGACGTGTTGGCCCTTCTCAGTGTGTGCTTAAGCGGATTTGGCTCCCGCTCTCTCGCTCTCTGTCTGTCTCCCTCTCCCGTCTTTCTACGAAAGTCTCTCCCTCTCTCCTGTTAATCACTGTCAAAGTGAGAGGTGAGAGGCCTCGAGTCACACCTGAGTCCCAAACCATAGGACAAATATCACAAAGGACATCCTGTTTAATATCTCAGGATGCATAGAGCAAATTGAGTTTCCGGATTTCTTTCGCTTCTCAGTTTATTCTCCTGAGAAAAAACAAGCCAGTTGTCTCATATTTCATTTCTAGAATTTAGCTTACATAGGCTCTGCCTCAAAATGTAGTGAGCATTGTACTTGGACAACATTTTTGGGGAACCGTGCATATGCGCACAGTAAGACTAGCAATATATACAAAGAAAAGCAGCATGGTTTATTTTGATTTCATGGTGACAGACTCAGTAATTTACTGTAACTCCATATTTAAGGTAGATACCATCTCTCTAATGCGAAATAATCAACTGCTGGTCTATACAGAGCAGATCTGGCAACCCGAGCCAATGCAGAGAAGCTTTCTCCAGAAAAAATGCTGTCAAATCCCACAGCATCAGCAGGATCGAACTATTTTAAGACGGTGTGAAGAACAGGGCGGTAAAAGGGGGAGGGGACGGTTCTCAAATACGAGAAGAGTGTTGATAAGTGATGAAATATTCATTTCGTTTCGTGCCTATATTTTCGCAGTTCTTCCATGCTACCAGTCACCAGACTCATTTCACCTTCTAACCTGTCAGGTTTCAAACAGAGAGACGTCAGCCAGCATTTGTGTAATCTGCGCAGTACAGAAACTGAAGGTCCTCTGCCTAGTGTGGGGAGAGTAATTTAAAACCTAATTACATGAATACATGCCTCAGGGTACGAATAGTTCATAAACATGACAGAGAGAAGCAACTGGCCAGAGCATTCATAAGAAGAGGAACTGGTCTTATTTTCCCTAGGAGCTTCCTTTGTGATTACGCAGAACTTATATTGATCGGTTACATTCTCATAACTTGATTTTAAAGGACTTTTTGTTGTAAACACATTGCTGTTTGGATGGTCTTTGATTGCTCGGAAGTTCTTATTTCAAGAGTTCACACTTAGTTGATGATTGATTATAAAGTGTATTTGGCATGCTGTGCCGGGAGAGATCCCTGAGCTCATAAGATCCTCGAGCCCGGGGCTCCCTCCCGTTTAAAGCGCGAGAAGAGAGTTTGAGCTCAGGTAAGTCTCGAGAACTCCCCTGCTTGTGAGCGTAATGAGATATATCTGACTGGAGTTGCCTTAAGATGTTATTTAAAAAGTAGTAATTTTACTTATGTAGTATGTTTCTTGGACGGTGGGAGGAAACCGGAGAACCCGGGGAAAACCCACGCGAACACGGGGAGAACATGTAAACTCCACACAGAAACATCGACTGGCTCGGGGAGAGGCCGAACCAGCGGTGTTCTTGCTCTGAGGAAAAAGTGCTAACCACTGGGCCACCGTGCCGCCCTATCAGAGAAGGGGAGGAGTTGGGGTGGAAGGGGGGATTCTTCAAGATGAAGATGACTGGAGCAGAAAGCTCTGGTAATTTATAGTGTGTCAGGATTCGTCTGATTGGTGCAATATGCAGAGCTGATGTAGTACCAGCTGTGGTCAATCATAAGCACATGATCCTCTCATACTGTATTGCTACAGTATGTAGTTACTACAGAATTCTGACTTGGAATCAGTAGGTGGTTGCTAAGAGAGGGGCTTGTTTAAAAAAGGAATTCAGGAATTCATTAGCAAGCATTAGCATTGCCACCTATTGATGTACATCAGCCTGATCATCTCTTGAGGTTTACGCAAATTACACCAACACACCACCAATTCTAGTTCATCGGCCATACAGATACAGATCACGTTTTCTCTGCTGGTAAAGCAGAATAATACACGTTCAATAGTCTGAAATTCGCCATATAGGAGAACAGAACTTAAGTGTGAGTCACTATTGACTCATATTATTTAGTCATTCGTGACTGCAGGTTTAGTTGAGAACATAATATTAACCCACAGACTGCTTGAGCAAGCCTTGACAGAACCCATCTGATAAACCCCCCCTTGCAATAACTGTTTAGGGAGAGTAAAGTCTTGTTGGGAGGGGTTTCGCTGAAATAATTGTATTTGGATCCTTGTGTCCCATGAGTCTTGCAAAGGTTTGGTCATTACATACTCATTCTGGATGCTGATTAGAGCCCCAAGGCCCCTGGAGATGCTGGGATACCCTTCAACACCTGCTGCCCCGAGCACAACAATTGATCAAACTCGTTTATTACACATACACAAACCCACACCCATTACTCTTTGTTTGGTCAAAAGCAGAAGGCTGACTAAATATCTAAAATTCGTGCCTATTCCTGTCAAAATGTTCCATCGTAAACAGATTTACGCTGCATATGGAGCATTTGAGGGGGGGTTTACGCGGATGGGTATCATGTGGGTGTGTTTGTCACGGAGGCAATTGGCGTGACGTGTGTCATCGGTGGGCTGTGGGAAAACACGTTCCGGTCGGCTGGTGACAGCAATGTGTGTCCTGTCACATTAACACACGCCACAGTGGAAACCAGCCCAGGTCATTAAAGTGAGACGGCTCATCCCTTACTTTCAGCAGAGCATGTCTGCTTACTGATGCTCACTCAAGAGAGCTCAAAGAGGACAAATGGATGAATTTAAAGATATATTAGCCAAATGATTTTAAGTTAAATGCTTATTTAACTTATGGTTTAGAGTCCTTTTTTGTTCAGGTGTCTGCTATTGGTTTAGGTGTTAGAAGGCCTGACGTTGAGGAGGATTTATTTTTAAAGTTCTGGTCCTGGTCTAGTTTTGTAGGGTCTAGTATTTATTTGCTTGTTTGAGTGTGTTGTAGGGGTCTGATTACAGAGGCCAAGCACTGGTATTGGATATTTTAGGGTTTGGTATTGGATCTTGAAAGGTCTGGTATTGGTTTGGACCTTGCAGGGTCTATTAATGGTCTGATTATCAGGTGAATGGCATTGAAAAGGAGCTTTGAAGACCTGGTATTGGTTTGGGGCTTGAAGGATTTTGCTGGGTTTGTTTTTTTGGTCCTGGTTTGGTATTAGGTCTTATTATTATTTTTTTTATTTATAGTGTGGTATTGGTATTGGATCTTCCAGGTTATGGTACTGGTTTGCATCTTGGAGGTTCTAGTAGTGATCTAATTATCAGGGGAATGGAGTTGGTATGAAGCTTGGATGACCTGGTTTTGGTTTTGGGCTCAGAGGATCTGGTATTAGTTTGGGTCCTGGAATATCTTGTTTTGTCTGGTCTAAGTGAGTCTGGTTCTGTTCTGGATCTTAGAGGGTCTGGCAATGGTCTGATTTTGTAAAAATGGCTTGAGTTTGGGCATTGAAGAATCATATTCATTTGGTGGGGGGCATGGGACTGATATTGGTTTGGGTTTCAGAAGGTCTGATAGTTTGGGCATTGAAGAATCTAATTTATTTGGTGGGGGACTGGTATTGGTTTGTGTTTGGGAAGATCTAGTGATCTGATTGTGATGGTGTGGTATTGGCTGTGTCTTGAATGTTCTAGTAGCGGTCTAATTTTGTTCTAAATTTGGTTTTTGGTCTTGGAGGGTATGGCAGTGAACTGATTTTAGGGCTTCAGAAATTGGTCTTGGGGGGGTCTAGTAGTGGTCTGATTATGGTGGTATGGTATTGTTTGGGTCTTGAATGTTCTAGTAGCGGTCTAATTTTGTGGAATCTGGTTTTAGTTTGAGTCAGGGTCTTGGAGGGACTAGTAGTGTTCTGATTATGGTGGTATGGTATTGTTTGGGTCTTGAATGTTCTAGTATGGGTCTATTTTTGTGGACTCTGGTTTTAGTTTGAGTCTTGGAGGGAGTGGTAATGATATAATTTTGGGGGTTCTGGTTTTGGTTCTAGGGGGGTCCAGTAGAGGTCTGATTGTGTTGGTATGGTTTTGTTTGGGTCTTGAATGTTCTAGTCGGGGTCTATTTTTGTGGACTCTGGTAATAGTTTGAGTTTGGGTCTTGGAGGGAGTGGTAGTGATATAATTTTGGGGGTTCTGGTTTTGGTCCTAGGGGGGTCTAGTAGAGGTCTGATTCTGTTGGTATGGTTTTGTTTCGGTCTTGAATGTTCTAGTAAAGGTCTAATTTTGTGGGCTCTGGTTTTAGTTTGGGTCTGGGTCTTGGACATTGCGGTGGTAACCTAATTTTGGGGGTTCTGGTTTTGGTCTTGTGGGTTTAGTAGAAGTCTGATAATGTTAGCATGGTATTGTTTGGGTCTTGAATGTTCTATTAGTGCTCTAATTGTGCGGGCTCTGGATCTTGGAGGGTCTAGTAGTGGTCTGATTATGGTGGTATGGTATTGTTTGGGTCTTGAATGTTCTAGTCGTGGTCTAATATTGTGGGGTCTGTTTTTGGTTTAGGTCTGGGTCTTAGACTTGGCCTGATTTTAGGGGTTCTGTTCTTGGTTTGGCTCTCGGGGGGTTAGATAGTGGTCTTATTGTAGAGGTATAGATATTGATTTGGGTCTTGAGGTAGAGTTCTGTTTTTGCAGGGTCCAGTATTGGTTTGGGGCTTGAAGGATCTTTAATTCTGTTTTTTACTTTCATGCCAAATAACAAATAAAACACCAGCCTTCTCAGCAGTCTGTTGAAGGGGTGTTAAGTGGTATTGATTAGTGATTCATTACCATCTAATTTCCTGCTGGTAATTTGTCCCGCTTGAGGTCATTCCCCTTAATCACTATTGTAATGAGTCAAATCAATAGTCTCTGACTACATTTAAGCTTTTATCACACAAGAGAAATGTGCGAAAAGTATTTGGTACATAATAAATATTGTATATACTGTGTGCTTTAGGAAGCATGATGACACATCACCTCCACTGAGAAGAAAAACGTGTTACAGGGACAAAAGATCGTCACAAAGAGAGACACAACAATTTCAAATCAATGCCCAGGATGATTTTAATGACTATATCATGCAAAAATAATCATCACACTCTATAAAGAACATCAACTCTTATCTTTTCGAAACCAGAAAATTGCCTCTAAATTTTGGTCCACCATTCGCAAAAAATCAAAGACATAATAAGAATGTCTTGATTTTGATAATTGTATATAAAATTACACTTAGTGAGCAATTCATACGGTAACACTTTTTGACATCAACAAATCGCTCGGTTTGACACAACAATAGAATATAACAATCACTTGTGCACTTCAGTCTCAGGCAAGAGGCCATGAAAGGAGCTTTAGGTCTGTGATATTACTCATCACAAAAATACACAAACTTAGAAAACATCTAGCGGAGTTCAAGAACAACTTAAAGCATGGCTCAGATTCCAAACCTCTGGAAATGTCTATGCATCTTCTGATCAGAACGAACGCACGCCGATTCTGATGTTTCAGAAAGACTTTAGCAAACATTCAAATGACTCTGTAAACTAGACACAATGCGTGGAATGACTCAGATGTTGAATACAACAAGATTGCTGATGTTATTAGTAAATTATTGCAGTACATGATCTGAAGTGTTTTCCTTTTTTTAATGCATTATTATTATTATTATTTTGATCAAGGAACGTTTTAAGACTTTGACACATCTTAGATTACTGCTGGTTAACTAAGCACAACACACTTGTTGGTGTCATGAATGGAGGATCAGAGTGAATCTCACAAAAGCATTTGCAAGCAACATTTAATTTTAATAAAAATAAAAAACTGCATAAGAACGATAAAGATTTTTGTAGATTTACTTTTTGTAGTGCAGGATCTGTTTAATAAGGATCATGTTAAATGCATTAGATAATATAAATCACATAATTTAACCATTTGTAATGATTTAATCAATATAAATAGTTTCCTTATTTGGCATTAGAGTTTTTATTGAATTTATATCAAAAAAAACTAAATATGTTTTACAGTTTTGACTTTACCCTTAACGTTTTTATATGGTCCTTAAATGCTCAATTATCCTAATTCGAAGTGAAGTAGGACTTGTTTCTGACAGGTTTTGTGAGATTATCTCAAGAACACTTTACATCAGCTTTGCATGGCGACAGTTAAATACATCAATGATGATCACCAGATCCTTATTCAGGAATCTACCACCCAACCCAGGCTTATTCTGATTATGTAGCCCTATATAAGTTTCCGGAGAGCGCCAAATACATCCCAGGAGGTACGTTTTTTTGCAGTTTTTGTGAATCCAGCAGAGTCTGCTGTGTACGCTTTTTGAGATCTCAAATTTCTCTCACGAATGCCATTCGCACCTGTTGTTCCTGTATAATTCCACCAGAGGTCGTTGTCGACTGACTGACTGGCCGATCGACTGACCTACCCTCCTCCTTCCCTAGAGCTACGTTTTTTTGCTGTTTTTGTTTTCCACGAATCCACCAGAGGCCGCTGTGTATACTTTTTGAGATCTCAAATTTATCTAGCGACTGCCATTCGTGCCTGTAGTTCTCGCGTAAATCCACCAGAGGCCACTGTGTTTGCTTTTTGAGATCTCAGATTTATCAAGCGACTGCCATTCGCACCTGCAGTTCTCGTGTAAATCCACCAGTGGCTGCTGTCGACTGGCTGACCGATTGATGACAGACCAAGCCCTCACTCTCCTCCTTCCCTAAACCCAACCCACAGTGTTTTCAAAAGCAATCCAGAAAAAGAAAAGCCCTTACGGCCGCCTTATTTTTACCACGTTTTCAGATTTTACCACATTCTCACCCTGTTATTTACTTGTTTATTTTTTGGATTTTTGTCTCGCCTGCTTTCTGGAACCGTTTTTCACCGGACTTTCATCGTCACTGTCATCTCCGCTCTGCGCCTCAAATCCGCAAAACGTACACGGCGAGCTATTGGACAAACTGATAACAGAAGGAAAGCCAAGGTAAGCAGTCCAAGTGGAATGGCGTCATACAGCCTTCGTTTTAAAGTCGAAAATGAAGCCATACGTACTTCTCGCTACATAATTCGCGATCTCCAGAAACATATATAGGGCTACGTTTTCAGAATGAGCCTACGTTACAACCATCATAATATACATCCCAAACGAACAACTTATGAAGGTTTCTATGATAAATATGGCCCAATAAACAGTAAGCACAGATATCACTGACCCATCTTCACAACAGTCTCACAGAAACGGTAAATCCATGTCAAAACACATACTTAAAGATAGAAATGTCTTTTTTTCTTTTTTTTGTTTCGAATAACGACATGTCAGTGCATTCAAAGTGTCTTAAAAAAACAAAAACGCCTGGTTCGTCATTACACGTCAGCTAAAATGGAACATTTTAAATGAAGACCAGCTTAATACCACTTAAAATACAGGACTGTATTGCCAAGCACACGACTCGAATGTATTGTCGATGAAACTAGCTGAAGGAAATCTATACAAGATTGCACTTTATAAAGTTCTCAAGTGTACTTTAGGACGTTTTCAACATTTAAAGGTTCATCAATATAGTTCACACACTTTAACACACATGTCAGTATTCAGATATAGCGGTTGTGTTTTGCAAATTTTGTGCTATTTTAGATTCCCCCTGCACCAAACGGTTATTCGACGTCTATTTTGTCTCTACCTTCTAGCTTTGAGTCCCAAATAAAGGGACCGATTAATATAAAGTGTAATATAGTACACATACATAATGATAAACAGCAATCTTTCTTATATCATAGAATTCAATAACCCAAATGTTTGCATATTTTTCATAAGGTCAATGGCGAGAGCTCTGTAAACCAGAGTGAAACACTTGTTTCTTTTCAACAAAATGACGCTAATCTAAACTACTCTAATTGGGTTTTGACTAGTTAGACTCATCTACTACAGCCGAAGACGCAAAAACTCAACAAAACTAGTCTAAACCTGCAGAAACAGCCAAGACCTGTGCTTTGATTACAGATGTCTGTGCTATTAAATATTGTCATTTGATTACACGTTGTAAACCACAGTACTTTTTTTTTTAGAAACATCGACTGATTTATATTATTCTTTACATAATCCTAAATATCGCTTTGTTTATTCATAAATAGCTGTGTGCTCTAATTGATATCTTCGAATAGATTATTTTCTCTTAAATAGCTTCTCTTCAGATCGGATAAAGACTATGATCATATTTCTCTATCCATTTTTTTCCATATGTGATGACTGCGTTTTAAATGACGAGTTGCACTTCCTGTTTGGGAAACTTCCTTTTATGAGAGCTGAAATAATCAGTTCGTATAATGAGCTTGCACTGCAAATGATACACATACATAGTAGGGCTGCACAATATATCGGTTCGGCATCAGTATCGCATTGTGCGAATCTGCAGTAGTGACATCACAGGATTTCAAGCCATTTAAAGAAAATTTTAACCAATTTAGACAAAATAATTAAATAAATAAATAAATTGTCACTTTAAAAAAAAGATTATATTAATTATTTATTTAGACCATAGTCCCTGATAAAAAAAAAAAACAGTTTAAACCAGCCTAGGTTGGTTGGCTGGTTTTAACTGGTCAACCAGCCTGGTTTTAGAAGTGGTTTGGCTCTTTCCAGGCTGGTTTCAGTCGTTTCCAGCCTGGTCAGGCTGATAGATGACTGAAACCAGCCTGGAAAGGGTCAAAACCAGCCTGGAAATGACTGAAACCAGCCTGGAAATGACTGAAACCAGCCTTACCAGCTAAGACCAGCCTGGAAATTACTGAAACCAACCTGGAAAGGTCTGAAACCAGACTGGATATGACTAAAACCAGCTTGGAAATGACTGAAACCAGCCTGGAAATGACTGAAACCAGCCTGACCAGCTAAGACTAGGCTGGAAATGACTGAAACCAGCCTGGAAATGACTGAAACCAGCCTGGAAGTGACTAAAACCAGCCTGACCAGCCTGGAAATGACTGAAATCAGCCTGGAAATGACTGAAACCAGCCTGGAAAGGGTTTAGTCATTTCCAGGCTGGTCTTAGCTGGTCAGGCTGGTTTCAGTCATTTCCAGGCTGGTTTCAGTCATTTCCAGGCTGGTCTTAACTGGTCAGGCTGGTTTCAGTCATTTCCAGGCTGGTCTTAGCTGGTCACGCTGGTTTCAGTCATTTCCAGGCTGGTTTCAGTCATTTCCAGGCCAGTTTTTAGTCATTTCCAGGCTGGTAACAGTCATCTGTCAGCCTGACCAGCTAAATCTAGGCTGGTCAAGCTGGTATTAGCTGGTCATTTTCCAGTCAGTTGAGACCAGGCTGGAAATGGCTGCAAACCAGGCTGGAAATAGCCAAAACCCCTCTAAAACCAGGCTGGTTGGCTGGTTTAAGCTGTTTTTTTCAGCAGGGGTGTGTTATTTTACATTTGGTTATTGAATTTCTGTGCCTCAATACTGTTCGATTGCACTGAAAACCATAAATATTTTTTCCAATATCGTGCAGCCTTAATACATAGCGAAATCTTAGTTTAGCTTTGTTCTTTTTTTTTATCTGTTATGAAAATAATGTTACACTTAATATTTTAATGTAACATTAACATCACAAGCATATCTGTTTGCCAGAGCTCTTTTGAGTTTATTCATCCATTGTTCTATGACAATCTTGCTTCATAAAGACTCATTTTGAGATTATGGTTGTCATTCATTGTCTTAAAGTGATTTGTTAATTCTTTTAAAGTGATTTTAATATTCGATGGATGAATTGTGAACAGTTACATCCCAGTTTCCTTTTAAAAACTAGTAATTTATAGTAAATAGTATATTGTTTTTGAACCACACTATAGTAAAGTGCACTGTACTTTATATATTATAGTATTTACAACTCATAAAGTATGTTAAATACTGTAGTACGCTTTTGTTTTACTATAGTAAACTGTAGTGTATTAATGTATAATATACCCTACAGTTGTAGAAAACTCCAGTATTGGTTGATTTGTTTATATTACTATAGTTGTTGTGTTACCATAGCAACTATAGAATCGCCACAGCAGATCAATCAAAGGGCTGCGTCCGAAATTGCCAACTACTCCAGTATGCACTGCATTTGAATTAGAATTAACTACATGATTGATTGAATAGTGCGTTCTATACAGTGTGAATAGAATTGAGACGTACTACATCCACCATTAGTGAATCACGTGACCTATTCACTCCCATTCATAAATCTTCTTACATCCATTAGATGCGCACTTCAGAATCTCACCAGAAGTAGGGTACTTTTCGCATACTGTTTTTTTGAATACTATGAATACTCGCATACAGTTTAAGTACTATATAGTATGCAATTATGTGATTTTGAACGCAGCCGAGTACTTTACTATAGAATGTTTACTTTAAATCACTATAGTATTTTCAGGTTTACAGTCTAACATCCTCCCATCATTGGCACACAGCATCGTAGGAAAAAGGTGGATAGTTTCTCTCTCTTTATTATTTTTGTTAAAGATATGTTTCGTTTTTTAGTGAATGTATCTACGAGTACCCGTCTCCAGTATAGGTGCGCTCTGCGTCCTCCTGGATGAACTCTTCGGTTTTCTCCCAGCCCTTCGCCCAGCCTCCGTTCAGCTGTGTCGTGGCCCCGTATGTTTTGGCCGGGGCTCCCTGGGCCCCGAAAGGAGCGTGGCTCAGCGTGATGTCGCCCGTCTCCTCCGCTAACTCGTCTTCATCGATGAAGCCGCACTTCTCATCGCTGGTCTCCTCCGGATCGGCCCACGGCTGCTTCTCGCCCGATGCAAATATGCCGTAGAAAATCACACCGCCGTAGTGAACCAGCGACGCGATCAGGAACACGTTCTGCCACTCTTCACGAGTCTGGTGGACAAATGAAAGAGGAGGCTGAGAATGCATTTGGCTCATACTTGGTCATTTATCATGAAGAATGCTGTGATTTCTGGGAGGCAGTCAGATATTAAGGGATAGTTCACTCAAAAATGACACTTTGTTAATTTATTCACTCACTGGGTCATCGACAATTTTGGTGAGTTTATTTTTTTTTCAGTAGAACATTAAGGAAGACTTCAGGCCATTTCAAGAGAATTTAAACCATTTAGACAATAAAAAAAATTATTAAATACAAAAATTGTCACTTTAAAAAAAGATTATTTTAATTATTTATACAATAAAGAACATAGTCCCTGAGGAAAAACACAGCTTAAACCAGCCTAGGTTGGTTCCAGGCTGGTTTCAGCCATTTCCAGGCTGAAATGATGACTGAAACCAGCATGAAAAGGGCCAAGACCAGCCTGGAAATGACTGAAATCAACCTGACCAGCTAAGACCAGCCCAGAAATGACTGAAACCAGCCTGGAAATGACTGAAACCAGCCTGGAAATGACTGAAACCAGCATGACCAGCTATGACCAGCCTGGAAATTACTGAAACCAGCCTGGAAAGGGCTGAAACCAGCCTGGAAATGACTGAAACCAGCCTGGAAAGGGCTGAAACCAGCCTGCAAATGACTGAAACCAGCCTGGAAAGGGCTGAAACCAGCCTGGAAATGACTGAAACCAGCCTGACCAGCTAAGACTAGCCCAGAAATGACTGAAACCAGCCTGGAAAGAGCTGAAACCAGCCTGGAAATTACTGAAACCAACCTGGAAATGACTGAAACCAGCATAACCAGCTAAGATCAGGCTGAAAATGACTGAAACCAGCCTGGAAATGACCGAAACCAGCCTAAAAAAGGCCAAAACTAGCCTGGAAATGACTGAAACCAGTCTGAAAAGGGCCAAAACCAGCCTGAAAATGACTGAAATCAGCCTGACCAGCTAAGACTAGCCTGGAAATGACTGAAACCAGCCTGGAAAGGGCTGAAACCAGCCAGGAAATGCCTCAAACCAGCTTGACCAGCTAAGACCAGGCTGAAAATGACTGAAACCAGCCTTGAAATGACTGAAACCAGCCTGACCAGCTAAGACCAGCCTGGAAATGGCTGAAGCCAGCCTGGAAAGGGTTTCAGTAATTTCCAGGTTGGTCTTAGCTGGTCAGGCTGGTTTCAGTCATTTCCGGGCCAGTTTTTAGTCTTTTCCAGGCTGGTTTCAGTCATCTGTCAGCCTGACCAGCTAAAACCAGCTTGACCAGCCTAGCCAGCATTTTGAGCTGAATCTCTAGTAGTTACAGCTTTTTTAGATTAAAAATAAACACATCGAAACGAGTCCAAATCAAAAGCCGTGGCTCCTGAAGACACACTGAGGTCTCGTGAAGCCAAGCAAACTTAATGACGTATGCACAAAAAGATACATCTTGGATGACTTGTGGTTGAGTATATTAACAGGTCATTTTTGGATGAACTATTCCTTTAAGCAGACCAGATCTGAGAGATTTTAACCCTTTGATTTAAGCAAACTATAAGCGCATAAACAGTGAAACTCAACCAATCAAAATAAACACAGGTTAAACTTGAGGAAATAATGAAAACAAAAACAGTAAGAGGAAATTTTGATTATTTTATTAGATTATTTTAGATTATGTATTAGTTTATTTATTGATCATAAACTAAGCATTCTGATTTAATGTTACTAAGACATGTTATTAAGGATATACACTGATAATTGATATTAATGCAACTGTATGTAAGTAGTTTGCTACACTGTTACAAAGAGCTTATTGATTTACAATACAGACAATCAGAATTACATGTTTTTGGGTATATAACCGCACCAAACTGCTTATTTTTGCTCAGCTTGAGCCTCTGAATAAATAGATTTGTCCTGCTATAGTCTCACTATATCATTTATTATGAGCCATAAATCCTGGTGTATTCAATTTAAGGTTCAACAAAACTTTTTCGAATGTTTTGTATTGTACAAACTGTTCAATTCATCTTTATTTCTATGTTAAACCATTTAAATGAACAATCTGAGTAAAGTTAACAATGTAATGATTAAAATGTATGATTTCTCACCTTATTTTTGGTCATAGCACCTACAATCAGAGGGCAGACCATACCAGAAAGTGTGCCGACGCCATTAGAAATACCCATCAGTATGCTGGCATACCGCGGCGCAATGTCCAAGTGGTTGACATTAAACCCTTAAAAAATAACATAGGATAAAATAAGAAACTGGGACGTATTTGTTAAATATATTTATACATTTATAATGCATGCAAATCAAAACAGGCGATGTAATCTATAATAACTCAATAGCGGTCTTTTCATTTCTAAATTTGCAATATTGCATAAATAATCAGCCAACAAAGCAGTTTCCATCACATCTGTCCATCCTAAACTCCCACTACTTTAAAAATTGGCCCAAGGAGTTTGGGGGAAAATCCAATTCATCTATAGCGCATGTGTTTGGACTGTTTGGAGCACCCAACTGACCCAGCCAGGGCTCGAACCAGCGACCTTCTTGCTGTGAGGCGACAGTGCTTTTGTTCAGAGCAACCCCTTCCCCAACAATTTAACCCCTTACAGATGATGGAATAAAATAATATAAAAGAAATACAAAATAAATAAATAAAGAGTACTGTCATCATAAACTCCTCAAAATTGGGATAAACAACATCAACCATGAAATGAACACAGGTATACATGAAATGATTGCACATAAAATACATTAAAATTATCTAATTTGTAAAATATATATAATCTTTTATGATGTAATATGAATGCAAACATATAGTTGAATCCATATTTCTCATCCATCCAGTGAAATTTTAATTACTCTTCAAATATTTCCCAAGTGATCTTTAACAGAGACGTTAAACACATTTTTGAACATGATAGTTTCAATAACTACTTTCCAATGACTTAATCTTTTTTTGCAATAAATATATAAGTGCAACTTAAATGTATAACTAGGTTAATTAGGCAATTTAGGTTAATTAGGCAAGTCATTGGGCAGTATTGGTTTGTTCTGTAGCCAATCAAAAAAGAAAATTCTTAAGGGAACTAATAATATTAGTAAGTAATGTGTATTTATATTGCGCATTTATCATGTATGGCCATGCACCCAAAGCACTGAGGGGGTCTCTGCACACCACCACCAGTGTCCAGCATCAACTTGGATGATGCGACAGCAGCCACAGGACAATGGCACCAGTGCTTCACCAAACACAGCTATAGATGGAGTGGAGAGACAGTGATAAAGCCAATTTGGTGGATAGGGATGATTGGGAGGCCAGGATAGTAATGGTGGAAATTTAGCCAGGACTCCAGGGTTCCACCCCTACTCTTTATGAGAAGTGCCATGGGATTTTTAATGACCACAGAGCGTCAGGACCTCGGTTTAACGTCTCATCCAAAAGACTAAGATCCGAAAGTAAGTAAGTCTTTCTCCAGAATTAAAATATTATATTATATACTGTAAAAAAATGTCCTTTCTCTGTTAAACATCACATGGGAAACATAAGAAGTTATATTTAAGGTATAACATTATGTGACAGCAGAAAGTCTCACCTGATATAGCGAAGCCGCTAAAGCCAACAGCGAGCACCAGAAAAGAGATGGCGACACCTTTACTGTGAGAGAAACCCACCACTAACAGCAGAGTGGCCTCCATCCCAAACCCTACAACACAACACTGTGTGGGTCAGCTCTCACGCCAGCAAACTCGAATAAACTGTGTGTTTTCTGTGCATGAATCAGATCTCACCTCCACAGTTCATGATTTTCCTGACGGTGGTGGTGCTTAAGATGTTTTTGGTGCGCAGAAAGTCCGCCAGTTGTCCACCAATTGGCACGATGATGGTCATGACCAGGTGAGGGAGAGCAGAGACCATACCGACCTGTGTGTATTCCAATTCGCCATAATTATGAACATATACATAAGACGAAATGCACCATCTTGTCCAAAACTAGGTCACATGGTATTTTAATTTTCCTAATATTGTGTTTGAGTCTCCTACAACAGGTTTAAATGCATCTAAGGTCATAAAACACTGTCAATTTATCATCAGAGATGATTTCAGTTCGCTTAAATCCATTCAGAGCGTCAGGCCTGTAAACCCCTCCCCTTTCCATACACCAGCTCTGCTCTGATTGGTCAGCTGGCAAAGTCTGTTTTGATTGGTCTTTCAATCGCTATTCTTAGTGTGTGTGAAAGGAAACGCCCATTTCAGAGTGTCAGTATGTTGCAAGAGGTGTGAATTATGCAAATGAGTTGATCGCGTTTACGTAGATTGTTAGCAGGCAAAAGATTTGAAAATATAACAAGTAGCTATTCTGGTTTATTCATCGTTAACAACTTTTGACTGTTTACATTGAAGGACTGCAACATTGATTATGTATAGGACTTGCAAACATTTTTTGTATTAAAAGTTTTCTAAAATATCATGTTTAAATATGCAAATGAGGCCCTAAGGTCTAATTAAATCTGCACACATTTGCATACATTTATAGATGAAATCTAAACACTTAATCTAAACACAGTTTCAATACCGTTATATCGTCATAAAAAACAATGCACTCATATAGGAGACAAGGATTGAATATCGCATATAATGTATTTAATGCCTAAAAATGCGTGGTTGTCATCACGGGACAGAGTGGAGGAGGTGGGGAAAGATGGCGAGTTGCACACCAAGTGATCTGGTCTTGAAATAGGACACAACTTCTTTTGCAGTATTTCAGAAATTACTCAATTTATTAATATATTAATTATATTAATAAAATATACAAAATAAATATATTTACATATATATTTATATTATATAGTCTGTGTTATATATAAATAAATAAATATATATTCCAAAAAATATTAATAATAATCATTTATACAATATAGTCATGCATTAATATACACAATATATGCACAAAATTACACAGTACGCACTAATATTTTTGGTCAATATTAACTTTTATTTTGATATGAATTTTTATTTTGGATGGAGTTAATCACAAATAATCAGCTGACAGCACTAATATCAATTATCAAAGTCAACTATCTGTCATATACTGTATAAATATATAAATTTATTAGTTTTCTAAATGTAACGGGTGGTTGAAAAATATGTCAAAAACTACAATCCTAATCAAACCCTGGCTAACAACCCCCCAAAACAGCTCCTAAGTGCAATCCTCAATGCAGCACCAATAAAGCTGTTCTGACCAAGCGAATGCTTCAATTACAGCTGTCAGACTTGCAGGATTTATATCACTCTCTCAGCTCAGGAGCCAAAGATCAATAACAAATGTCAGCTTTTATTTATGTACGCCGCTGCGAGCACACATTTCTGAATGGCCAACATCTCAGACACAATCCAACACGGGCGACTCAATACATGAATGAGGGCAGACGCAGATAGTACAACAGTAATGAGTCAAACCGAGACAAGAAAGGATCGCGTATGAAACCAATCCGTACAGCGAATGATGCGAGCCGTCAAATGTGAGAGTTGATTAATGCATGGAGCTTGTTCTCTCACCTTACTGATCTCAAAGCCAAACACTTCCTCGAAGTACGCCGGCTGGCTGATGAGCAGCAGGTAGAAGGTCCAGCTCCTGCAGAAATTGGCCACGATGATTGCATAGACCGGCATAGAGGTGAAGAACTTCCTCCAGGGCGTCTTGAATTTCTGTTGGAGGGAAAACAACGTGTGTAATATGTAAGTTCAAGGAATCCGAGCATTACGTTTTTAATTAATAACTTCATAAAGTGCTTAAAGAGCCTTTATGACAACAGTATGACAAACAGACTGGCTGTTTACAGTCTCCACTGATGCACATGAAGAAATTTATTCATGATAAATTGTAAGATTTATCGAAGTCAATAAATTGTAAATAATAATAATAAATAAAATAAATATAAACAATATAAAATATAATAATAATAAAAGGAAAATTAAATTATATTGCAAATTTCACTAGTTTATGATTTAATTACTTGTTTTAATGGCATTTACCTACTGATGTGGTCATTTTGACTCTTTTTAAATTTAGTAATTTATTAACTTTGTTAAAATAAAACCTGTATAGCTATATAATATAGTGACTTTTTCTAAATATCTGTACATTTCATTCTAGCATTGTTTTATTTTTACATTTCAGTGTCTGCTACTTCTCTCCTTGCTTTTGAATATGCATGTCTCTGTTGCCTAGCAACTTCCTGCTACGAAAAACACTTTCTGATGGTAAAAGCATAACTTTACTTCTGATATCTTTCAACACAACATAATGAGTGCGACAAAGTGAGGCGCACACCTTCACGTGCGGTCTAGTATCTCTGCATTACCAAAAATATTGTATTTTTGGGGTAATATCTTCATAAAATACGACTATAGACATTCAAAGCTCAATTCTATTATCGCAGTAGAAGACTTAAATATAAATATTTTGTAGAATAATGCTAAATATAATGATAAGAACACATACATTTTAAAACAGAATCAAGATCTATGCATAAACAGACTAAATAATGAACTAAACAAGACACAGGTGAACACAATAAGCAATAAAGGGAACAGACTGACAGCTAAAAAACACAACTAAAGAGAGGATGCAAACTTAAATTCCATGATTAACTCCAACATTCCTTCATTCATTCATTCATTTTCCTTAAAGTTAGTCCCTTTATTCATCAGGGGTTGCCACAGTGGAATGAACCGCCAACTTATCCAGCATATGTTTTAGACCAGGGATGGGCAAACTTGATCTTTGAGGGCTGGTGAACACTAATCAAACACAGCTGAACACACTAATCAGTGTCTCCAAGATCCCTAGAAAGCTACAGGTAGGTGTTTTTGATTAGGGTTGGAAACTATGCAGGACACCGGCCCTCCAGGATCGAGTTTGCCCATCCCACTGTTTTAGACAGTGGATGCCCTTCCAGCTGCAACCCAGTAGCAAATTTACGGCAAATTTAGTTCATACAATTCCCCAATAGCGCACTTGTTTGGACAGCGGGGGAAACCGGAGCACCTGGAGGAATCAGGTGAACACAGAATACGGCAACTAACCAGCAACCTTCTTGCTGTGGGGCGACAGTGCTAACCACTAAGCCATCGTGTCGCCCTAATTCCAACATAGACACAAAATAATCAGACACACCTCCATCGCCCCGAGCAGTTTGGCACTTTCTCCGATGCTCTCCTCGATGTAAGTCCTCTCTTCATCCGTAATGGTGGGATGATCCGCCGGGCTCTCGTATGAAACCAGAATCCAAAACATGTACCAGACGATCCCAAAACTCCCTGAAGCCCAAATGGAGAGAAAGTCATGAGAAAGTCACACACAAAAATAAACATTAAAGGAGATTACGGTTAAGATTATAAACCTACCATAAATGTAGAAGACAGAAGACCAGCCTGAGTACTGCACTAATATTCCAGCCAGCGGCATCGCCACCACAGCGCCTGCGTATGAGCCTGAAACAAAGTGTTTTTACAGATGTTATATTTTGAGTATTTACTGTTGAGGGAGCTTTTTGAAATGTGAACTGTACTTACCACAAAAAGAAGTGGTTGCTAAGCGACTTCTCTCAAGGGGTGGAGCCCACTTGCTCCAAATCCCATGGCATGCTGGGTAGGTCACGCCCTGGAAACAGTAACATTAGAGATCATCACATTTACTTTACCTTTGCCATCAAACTAATCTTTAGACTAAATGGAGAATTAGAAACATTAACGTTAAATTAAATTAAATTAAAAAGTAAAATAAAATAAAAATCTAAAATAATAAAAAAAATTCAATAAAAAAATGAAAAAAATAAAATAAAAACAAAAATAAAATTAAAATAAAATAAAAAAGTAAAATAAAATATAAAAGATTTTTTAAAATAAAATAAAAAATAAATAAATAATAAATAAAATAAAAAAGTAAAATAAAATATAAAAGATTTTTTTAATAATATAAAAAATAATTAAAAAATAATTAAATTAAATTAAAATAAAAAAAGTAAAATAAAATATAATATAAACGATTTTTTAATAAAATAAAATAAAATAAAATAAAATAAAATAAAATAAAATAAAA
>CAIGQQ010008344.1:826579-839718 GCA_903798035.1 Danio albolineatus
CACACACACACACACACACACACACACACACACACACACACACACACTATAAATCGTACAATTTTGCAAATTAAATCTAAGATGCAGATATGTTCTGTTCTTCTTTATTTTTAATAATATTAAATCTAATCTGTTTTACGCGAAACCCTTTTGACTAAAACAGTTAATTTCCCTCCTCCAGTTTGTGAAAATCAGCTGTTTATTTAATTTAAAATAATAAATAAATTATTAAATATTGAGCAAACGAACAGGACAGATGGAGTAGAGTTGAATATCTAATCTGTCTGAGCACGACTTGGCAAACTGAGTTATTTTGACCGCATTGCAGCATTTTTTATCCCATACATCTTCACCAAAATACATACCTATGGCTTAAAAATGCAGACGTGACCACATTTCTGTGTGGAACACATTATATTTGATTTATTCGTTGATGGCACATTTTATTTCGCCTGCTTCAGCAGTTTAACAAACGTAATACATGCTAAATAAATTAAATAATGTATAATGCACAACGAAATCGCCTATAATAATTCTATACATTAAAAAATATGTGTGATTTTTTTGTTTTTGTCTTATAAATCATTTATTATGCTTCTGACTCGTTTCATAATCTACTATAATTTATTACACAGAAACATCAGTACTGATTTTCTCATAGAATTGGATTTTGATGGAGTAAAAAAACCACATCTGAAATAATTGTGAGCCATCAGCACAGGTTTTCATCGTTTAAATTAAACACAGTGCGTTTATTATTTTCACCAATGCTGTGATTAAGAGTATTATTTTTATTTACAGAGACATATATTCGCAGCTCGTCGTGTCACGATTTTCTCGTCATGAATTATTAATAATTCCGTACCGCTGTGGGCAGAGGAGCGATCCTCCGAGGAATTCTTTCATCTCCAGATCTTTACACAATCACATCACGATCTTTACCACATGCAGTCGTTCATTTTAGTTTTTTTGACAACGAAAAACACCTAAAAGAGCGTGCAGCATCTCCAGATGATGAATTATTAAATTATTAATTATTTGTCAGGTAGACATCCTTGTGGAAAAATCTGAAGGATATTTAGTACATGTGAAAATTGCATTCTGACTTCAAGATAATACAATTAATAATATTTATATACCTGTGCATGTGTCCGAGGGTTTTCCCGGCTAGATTCTTCATTTTCTCCTTACCGGGTGCCAAAACTCGTTCCTTCACTGTATCCATCGCCAGAGATAATAATCCACTCGATATTAATAAGAAATATTTTTAATTTGAATCGGCTGTGAGGTGTTTCAGCATATTCCTTGAGTGTGCAATCCTGAGTAGGCTATTTCTCGACCTGCTGGAAATTAATATATATATTTTTTGCCTATGTATTCCTTACAGACGACCTATAAAACACTCAATCGATCGAAATCTCACTGGAATGTCCTCTGAAACTCCCTTTCCGTCGACTTCTGTGATTCCTCGCTTTCCCATTTTCTCCACATATTTATCAGCGAGAATATTCCATCGGAATTCACCGTAGAAAAAGGCTGAAACTGAAAAAAAACGAGAAAGAAATAGCAAGGAGACGATGCGTGGAGCGCAGGAGGAGCGGGAGCGCGTTCAGCACCGCGGACAGGGAGCGCGCGCGTCCGTCCAGCTGTTCACGCGCTCCACACCTGCGCGCTCCCCTCATTCGCTGATAAAGAGAGGAGTATATAATATTGACACGCGGTTGTTAACAAAGATCCATATTTACGACTCACAGAAGTGATTAGTGGTTTTGTCAGGCTTTCAATTTTAAGTCATCAGGTTTTATTTGTATTGTGTCACCTCACGGGACGAGAGAACAGGATGATTTGAGCTGTTTGGGGGTATTTTGGATAATCTGAAACATTAATGAGAGAACATATTAAATAACTGTGCTTTAATAGACTGATTTTGTCAAATAAAGCCGGGCTTAAAGTATTCTTGACATTATTTTTTGAGAATAATGGCCACACGCGGGCGCTAAAGGACTGCTAATACGCTAAGCTAGCAGCGTTTTGCTTACCGAATCTTTTCAATTGTTCAAAACTATTGTTCAAACTATTAATTTAACTATTCAAACTATTAATGCTTAATTGATAATCCAATATTATGCACTTATAACATGAATTTTGATTCGTACAATTAAAATAAAAACATTTGTGTAACCAATAACCGACTTCTCTTATCCAGACCCTGATAGTAATTTAATCTTTAAGTTAGTTCATGTCTTAAATTTTGATTTAATGTCAATCAAAAAGCTTTTATCACAAAGAAAAATGTTCAAAATTTAAAATAAGTCATAATAATATAGTACAGGAGTAGGCTACTCAAACTATTTCGTATGAAGGGCCAAAAAACCAATCATTGAGATAGATACACTTACCAAACTAAACTACAAAACATAATTCATATAAAACACAGTGGAGTTCATTGCTGAATACACTAGTTAAGCAGAATCTGCCTTTGACTTAATTCACTCACCAAACTCACCATAATCCTGTCGTATGTACATTTTAAACAAAATCTGACTCATTTACACCATTTAAATTGAGATATTTAATCTCAGATAGGTTTTTTGTAGCTTAACAATAAAACAAACAAATAAAAGATTACATTAAATTAGAAATTCTAATCTCTAAGGTGCTCAACCCTGCTCCTGGAGATCTACCTTTCCTGTTGAGTTCAGCTCCAACCCTGATCAAACACACCTGAATCACTTAATCAGGCCTGAACAGCACTGGAGAATTACAGGCAGGTGCGTTTGATATGGGCTGCTACTGAAATCTGCAGATCTCCAGGAGCAGGGTTGGCCAAACCGGCTCTAAACCATTCTCAGGGATGGTGGGCCAAATCAAAGGTTACCACTGGCCAACTTTGGCCCACAGGCCCTAGTTTGGGCATCTCTGATGTAGTAAATAATTAAAATATAATATAATATATAGATATTTATACTTATTTCACAATAAATAAAAGCATATAATTTATAAACATTATATCTAGTCAAGGTTTATTTGTTATTTGGGTAACAGGCATGCTCTTAAAGACTTTAAATAATAATAATAATATTATTAATAATAAAAACCCCTATAAATGCTGAAATAATTTGTGGTATTTTTAATAAATAATTTGAAGTAGGCTACATTTTATATATAGCTTACATTTTTAACAACATTAATATAATATATTTTTTAAATTTATTATTATAATATTATTACTAATACTACTACTACTACTAATAATAATAATAAATAATAATAATTATTATTATATATTTTTATATATAAATGTTTATTTGTACATTTTAGTTAGATAAATATAAAAATTCTTTCACTTTTGACCATAAAAACACATTAAAAGGCTAAAAATGAACGAAGGATGAAGAGAAGTATATCCAATAAATCAAATTCACAGGATTTAATTGTCTAAAATAAATTTGGTTGCTAGTATTCAGCTTAAAAGTAAGCTGTAGTAGACAGAAAACAAAGTAATGGCATGAAAATCTCTAATTTATCCTACTTAAGTTATATATGAAATATTATTTAGCTGACATCGACACATATCCTCTCTCAAACCACAAAATCTTAAGAATCTTAAGAATCAAATGAATTAATAAAATAATGAAATAAAAATCAACAATGGATTCAATATTTTATTTAGGTGACAATAAGTTGCTTAAAGTATTATAAAAAAAACGGAGTACATTTGAGATACATTAGCATTAGAGAAAGAAAACAAAATCATTTCCACATCCAAAAGAACCATGCATAAAAACAACTTAATAATCATAAAGGAAAACAATGAAGTTAAGGCATAAATGCTGATCGTTTCGAGGAGCCGCTCTAGAATGTCAGCATATAAAAGGTCGAACTATATTTCACCGAGAAATGGCTTTTCTCCATACAGCACAGCTTGCAGGTTGTCAGCATAAATCAAGTCAAATATTCAGACAGCGAACAATTTGATGACTAACAGTCCTTCGAAGGATCAAACAGCGACTCTATTCTTCATGTCAGAAACATTTACAATAAAACAACAACTTAAATATTCAAGTCACAAACAACAGCTAATATTTTCCATCGTCATCATTTGGCATACGTGTCAAATTTCCAACGTCCATGGTCCGCATCGTAATCTAAAGCCAGTTTAACGATTATATCACAATACAAACTATATATAAACACGTCTGTCGTAGATTCACGAGGTTTGTTTGTCCACGCATCCTGCATAACACTGAGATAAATGACTCAATAAGTGCTTGGTGCGAAACAAAATCAAACTATTTTTTCAGAACGACAGCATCAGATCGAGAAAGCACAGATATACTTATATTTAGATGAATAAAGGCACGTTATAATATATTATATCACAGGATTTGGAGAGCTGATGTCAATGTGAAGCTTTAAAGTGCAGATCATCTCTAACATGAACACACAGTGATGATAAACTGCTTTATAAAGAGTTCGAGTGAGAGCTCAACACCTCCATCGTAAGAGCGTAGTGCATATATCTGGCATAAAACCTCAGCAAATAAACATTACATGATGCCTAAAAATCAGCTTTGGTGCAGCACTTCTGAAATAATACTGATGAATCATTTGAGTGGGTGATCTTGCAATTATAAAAGATAATATATATACACTAAATTGACTAATAATGTAGTAATATTTAGTAAGAAAGAACTCAAAATCTAATTTTTTTTCCCTGAAAACCCTTTTTAGATCGATATATTCAGAACATACAGCAAACAAGTGTTTAGTCAATGTGAATGTAAAGGAACCAACGCTATCTCACGGCAATTCGTAACTTTTGATTTAGTGGCTTATTCGTATGAATTCGTACGATCTAATTCGTACAATTTAGTACGATTTTCTCATCAACCAATGACGGTTGGGTTTAGGGGTGGGGTTGGGTGCCACGCCTCCTTTTTTAAATCGTATATTTTCGTCCGACTGAACTCGTACAAATTCGTACTTCTGAAATAATACTGTTAAATCATTTGAGTGGGTGATCTTGCAATTATAAAAGATAATATATATATATACACTAAATTGACTAATAATGTAGTAATATCTAATAAGAAAGAACTCAAAATCTATTTTTTTTCCCTGAAAACCCTTTTTAGATGGATATATTCGGAACATACAGCAAACAGAAGTGTTTAGTCAATGTGAATGTAAAGGAACCAAAGCTATCTCACGGCAATTCGTAACTTTTGATTTAGTGGCTAAATCGTATGAATTCGTACGTTCTAATTCGTACAATTTAGTACGATTTGCTCATCACCTAATGACGGTTGGGTTTAGGGGTGGGGTTGGGTGCCACGCCTCTTTTTTTAAATTGTGCATTTTCGTACGACTGAACTCATATGAATTTGTACGAATTAGCCACTAAACTGGCAAAACGTAAAATGCTTACATGTTCTCATGAGATCAGGCTGAAGGAACCGTGCATATGACTGTGATGTTAAGGCATTTTATCTTTGGTAGCTTAAAGGCATTTGAATGAATAACATCTCTTAATTACTACTGAGTACTTAAATACTTCGAGTATTGATTACTTGTATTTTGACACTGTGTGAAGGAGACATCTATTATTGTGATGTATTATTATAATTTCTCTACTTTGAGTCCTTGGATATTCGTCGAAATGCTCAGTACTTGTATGTCAAAGCTGTGAGGAGACATTCTTGTTGTAAATCACCAGACATACAATGACTTATATGTTGTATTAACTCAAGTACTTGTATTTCTTCAACTGAGTACTTGTACTTGATGAAATGCAAGTACTTTTGTGTATAAAAAAGTGTGTATATTTTCAGCAGTCTGGGTTTTAGCTACTTGGCTTTCTTGTATTCTTTGAAATACACATACTGACTACTTGGATACTCATGATTATGAGTACTTGTAGTAAATCTTGTAGTGATTCATAGTTAGTTGTCCAAACCCTATCAAGAAAATGGTTTATATTTTACTCTGTGGTATTTGTAACGTACTTGTATTTCTTGTACTCATCCAAAACAAGTAGAGTAGCGAGTAGACTTGTTGAAATTCACGCGAGTACTGTGGACATTCCTGTAATTCAGACTGAATCACACAAACCCACTTAAGAATTATTTTTTTTCCACAAATTAGGGCATTCATTTTAGTATTTGTATTTCTGAGTGCTGAATACTTAAAATGTATTTCAAAAGCCGTGTGGAGAACGTATTAATCCATAGTGAATCACACAGACCTGGTTTAGAAACTGGTTTACTAGTACTTGTTCGTTTCTTGTAGTCATCCAAATACAAGTACTTGGATACTTTACACAATACAATCATCATGTACACCCTTACTGGTTTGATTTATGAGTACTGGGTACTTGTTTACTTGTGCAAGTACTATATTGAGAACGAGGGTCATATTTAGGCTATGTACTTGTATTTGTATGTATTGTACTTGGGTACTCGTCCAAATGCAATTACTAATTGGTGATAGTGTTGTCACGATACTGGAATTCAATACCAATCAGTACTGAAACTTTTAAAAACGTCAATTTCTAACAGCATGTCTGTTAAGGACATGAACACGATGGCAATACAGCGCTGTTTAAGAGCGCCTCAACAGAACTCAAAGTAGGGCTGCACAATATATAGTTTCAGCATCAATATCGCAATGTGCACATCTGCAATAGTCACATCGCAAGATATGCAATGCTGACTCTAGATTATAGTTGACCAGGAGCTACAGAATTATATTTAATTACTGTATTTATAAGGAGTTTAAACGATTTATGCTAAATAATAATGGTAATAATAATTTTTGTCTTGTTTCTAGTCCAAATATCTACATTTCAAAGTGAAAACACGACTATTTTACTTACCCCACTGGCAGATAATTTAGCTTGTTTTAAGGATTAATTTCTTCTTAAGTTAAAAACTAAATATATTTTTACTTGATCTAAGAATTTTCAGATATTTGGATCAGAAACGAGACAAAGCAACGTAAGAGAAGCATGTTTTGCATTGTGATTATTCGATTTCTGAACCCGAATACTGTTAGACTCCCCAGAAAACAGTCAAATAATAGTGCTTTTCAAACAGTCTTGTGAAAATGTATTCATATCGCAGTATTTATTGCAGAAAAATAAAATATTGCAATATCAGATTTTTCAATATCGTGAAGCCCTAGCTCAAATCTTAGCAGGAAATTGACTTTTTAAAATTTGCAACTGAATGGTATCGAATTTCAGTATCGTGACAATATTAATTGGCAAACTTCTATACTCTATATAAAAATATAAGTACTCAGTACTTGGATACTCATCAAAATATAATTAGTGAATGTTGGTGTACAATTATCGAGTGTTTTGACGCTGTGTGATGGAGACATCCTTATTGTAATCAACAGTGAACTGATCAAAACCTGTCAATGTATGGTTTGGTTTTGGGGCTTAAATGTAAACTTAATGTTTTCACTACCGCTTCAGCTGCCTGACTATCACACAGTGTTTCATAAAGATCATAAACATCTGCTCTGCATGTTTGTAGTGTCTTATAAAAGAAAAAAACGAACATCAACCAAAAACAATTATGAGGGAATTAGAGTAGATTGACCGAGAGACCTTGATTGTTCTTGACAAGAACAAAGTGCAATGTGCATAGACGGAACTGAGCTCAAACGTCTACCGCACATGAATAGTTTTGCTTCATACGTCTCATACAAACTCAGATCTAGTGGACTTTTCCTTTACGGAGATTTAACATAGGAGTGGAGATTTGTCGAGGAATACACTAAAGAGTAAATGTGTCTCCGGCCTCTGTTAGGTCAGACAGTCTGATAATACCTCCAGTTTGGGGATGGCGTCTGTGGTGGGACAGGTGCATGCCGTGATGCCATTTTGGACATCATTGTTCAGGTTGAGCTGGCTCTTCAGTTTTTCCAGCTCATAGTCGTGCAGGTACTCCTGGATGAGGTAACGCTCGCGCTTTATACGGGCTTTCACGTCTGAAGGCACGTCGGGGATCAACCACGCCACGAAAAACTTCACCACAAACACCACATGCTGGAGGAGAACAAGGGGATTATTGCAGCACTTACTGAAACACAAAGCAATATCACTCCAGCAGTGAACAGCCACAGTCTTATGTTAGGTCGTATTATCACTCTCTCTAGTTTACCCGCGGGATGTTTTTCCACATACGAAACTTTTTTTCTTGCGTTCAATTATTTTAACTTGTGCGATTGAGGCAAATTCTTTGTTTTGTTGCACATTGTCAATATTTATTATATAAATAAACAATTGGAAATACTCTATGAGCATGCGTGGGCATTTGGAACACGCTCACACACACATACGCGGTTTACAAGGACATTCCATCGGCATAGAGTATATTACACTGTAAAAACCGCTTATTATATTACCACACCCCTACCCCAGAACCCAACTCTTTCATCAAACCTGTGGCAAATGTTGAATGCCAAAAGACCTTGTTAAATATAACTTAATTGTCGACGCCAATGGCGTAGTGGTTAGTGCGTTGACAGTAGCATTCCAGTGTTCATGACAACCTGAGTTTGATTCTCGCCTTGAGGTACTATGCCCATCCTTCCACTCTCTCTTCTCCCCTCATTTACCTGTCTATGCTCTCTACTGTCCTATTAATTAAAGGTGGAAGCCCCGAAAAGTCATAAAAAAGTATCATTTTTTAATCGTTTTAAATTACCACCTACAACAAAGTCATACACGTGTTATTATACAACTTCATGTCCCTGTAAACCACGTTAATGTGTTTAAATGAACGTTTTATTGACGATAATATGTAAAATAATATGCAGCTATTGTTTGTAGAACACACAATACTGTACACGTTTTTATGCCTTATGTCTAAAAAGTAAACAAGAACAAAGTTTATTATAGAGTGAATATGTGTGTTGGTATAATCGTTTCTGATATGGTACAATCCGAGGGGGGGCCGAGAAGTTAAGATGGCCATTCATTAAAGTGTGCCAGCGTTGTCAGAAGCTTGAAGCTTGAATATTGTTTAGTTTGTTTATTTCTTTGATTTATTGTTTCTATATAGCCAATTTTTTTTCTACATGGTAGGAAATTTCATGATAAATTGCAATCAAACTTCTTGATAGTCTCTGGCCCAATCCCAATTCTACCTCTTAGCCCTTCTACATAGCCCCTAAAATCTCAGTTTCAAGGGCTATCTAGCCCTTCCCCTTAGCCCTATGCCTTCAAGCTAAAGAGAATTGGGACAACTCTTCCCCTCTCACGTGAACGCGCAAAACGAGGGATAGAGGTGTCCCAATTCTCTTTAGCTTGAAGGCATAGGGCTAAGGGGAAGGGCAAGATAGCCCTTGAAACTGAGATTTTTCAGGACCACACTCGAGACCAAGGGGTAAGTAAATTTATTTACTTCCGGCTGCACGCGGAAGACAAAAATTAGTATTTTTTGTCATTATTATTACGAATTTTTACAACAAACAAGCACATGTTTTAATACATTCATAACCGCGCTCATGTTTTACAAAAACAATTATAAAAATGCTAAATTTGGCTATCTATAATCCATAATAACTCCTCTATAGTAGTCCCGCAACATACTTTCGAATCTGACACTAGCTACGAGCTTATTGCCACATTATATTATTATAATAACATGATATTATTGCCTTCAGTGATTTCCTGAAGATAAATACCAAAAAATAACGCAACTGGAATAACTACAGCAGTCACAAACATCAATCTCATACATAGTGAGCGATTGCGATGACATATGACGTTGTGTGCAGGTGCTGTCCCATTTCTTAGGGGTAAATTTTGAAGCTCTTCCCCTTCACACTCTGTTTCAAGGGCCATGGGGAAGGGGAACAAAAATTAAATTTGGATTGGGCCTCCATCTGCAAGTTTCATAGATACCACGCAGTCTACGTTATTCGTGCAGAGCGGCGATAATTCGCCTAACTTTACGCGTTCTACATTGACTTTGTATGTGATTTAGTGCTTACACAAGTGCATTTTCATCATTTAGGATAAAAACGCTGCTCGTGTCTTTATCGCGTTTCAGAAAAACGATCTCCACGCACACTATAGACACATGACCATTCACGCTCATATTTAAAGCACACTTTAAAGGGATCTGGTACCTCCATGATGATGATGAATGCCAGTTTGGCGGCGAGGACATGCCAGAACTCAATGTTGTGGCTGTACTGCCTCTCGTGTCCTGGAGGATATCGGTAATCACGGTACCTACAGCATCAGGTCACAGTCAGCACTCATTCAGCAGTATTTATCCACACAAACACTTAAGCATTACACAAATACACTTCACTGAAAATGCAGTATAGACATAGACATCACCTTTGTTAACTATGTATATATACTGTCCACCCTATACACAACACCTTAAAGAGGTGTTATTATGCAAAAATCACTTTTATAAGGGGTTCAAACACACTTGTGTGGCGGCAGTGTGTGAATATAACCAGCTTCTAATGGTAAAAATTTATTAATTTTATTGTTTATAATCAGACTTGATAGAAAGTCTGCAGAAACGCTTTGATTGACGTTCTCTCTTTGTATATGTCATCATTGGAGGAAAGCCCCGCCCACTAGTGACCATCTCTCCTTCATTAGCATAGGACGTTAGTCTTGTTTTTGAATCTGCCACTATGCTGACACACAGGCCGCCCTCTTTTGAAAAGAGCACAATCTCATTTGCATTTAAAGCGACAGTCACTAAAACACAATTAGGATCAAAGCCTAAAAGAGGCAGTTTCAGAGAGTTAGAAAACAATATTAGTGTGGTATTTTGAGCTGAAACGTCATGTAAACACTCGAGCAGGGGTCTCAAACTCGCAGACGATACCCCCCCCCCCCCCCCCCCCCCCAATTTGAAAGTTTAATGTTAGTACGGCCAGCGAGTTTGATATGTATAGCACTGGAACTGAATGAACCTACCAATCAGGGTGGGGTATATGGCTCTCGGAGGCGGGACTTCAGCTTGACGCAGGCAGAGAAATATTTCTCAATGAGTGAAAGTTACAGCAGCGAGTGTTTTCTTCGATGCCTGCTCGCTGCCTCGTTTCTGTTGGGCATACGCGGACATTCGTCTCATTTTACAACACTTCAAAAAAGTGTTTTAAGCTGCTGCCCAGCGGGATATTATACGTAGATAAATTTGCATAAATCAGTGGTTAATTTGAACCAGATCTTGCCGGATCCTGTTCTGGGAAATGTCAGATATTCGTGTTTTACTTTCCGGTATTTATTTTAATTGATTCGGCATTAACATGTGCAATAAAACCTGCATATTTGTGTGTGTGTGTGAGAGTGTGAGTGACAGAGAGAGAGAGAGAGAATGTGCATGCGAAGGCTGTGTGCATTGTGTGTGCGCGCATGCATGACGGTAGTCAGTCACCATGCGCAAATTAAAGCAAAAGTTGCGTTTAACTATTGGTCCTGAACAATATTTTCAACCAATTATCTGTCTTATTCTTACAATCACTTTCAATGGTTGGTGGTTATTGTTTCGCGCACAATGAGCAGTGAACATAAGTCATGGCATAGTGTCCTACCTAAATAATAATACCATTTTCCAAATAGCAAAGAGGCAGTCAAGCATATTTTCATTATTTAAAAACATGATTAAATCTGTTAATGAGCCTGATCAAACGAGATCTCGAGCTGGAACTGCCTTCCTGGATCAGGATAGCAGGTGACCGAAGCAACGCGAGTCGAGTCAGCCACAGAACATGACAGAGGAGCTAACTGTCGGCGCTTGTTGAAGATTAGACAGAGTGAGTTATTTAATCACTATTTTTCGCTTGGAAGTGAACTGAAATGGAGAGTTAATGTGAGCTCTCTTTCTCTCTCTCTGACAACATAAATCAAAGTGATGCATACGCTGGATAAAAGAAAAGTAATCGGAACTTAATGCAGCCTAATGTAGTCGTCTGCAGTCACATATCAACACCTGTCCATCGGCAATAAGAATCCCAGGTAACCCGGACTAATTATAGGGTCGCACCGTTACTTGTGGGTCATTTGCATCATGCTACTTGCATTGTATTTGCACAATAAACATTACATATATTTCTATATGATGTAAAACTTGTTACAACAGCAAAGCGGATAACAGTTAATCTAATTATTATTATTATTATTATTATTATTATTAATTACTGATTGATTTATTTTCTTATTAATCTTTAATTTGTTTATTGTTTTCATCTTATTTTTGTGGTAAAACCTTCCAATCTTCTCAAATCTCTTTATTTTTTTAACACAAAAAGAGATGAAAAAAATAAACAAATTAGAAATTGATAATTAATAATATAATTATTTTTATGTGGAAAACCTGACGCGACTCTGCCTCGAGCGGCCCCCAGGTAAATTGAGTTTGAGACCCCTGCTCTAGAGACATCAGAGACTTATTTTACCTCTTGTAAAAAGAGGTATAATAGCTCCTTTAGCATTTTATTTCTGACTGTAAAGTAGTGACGTCCACTTTATGTAAAGCTGCTTCGAAATGATAACTACTCTGAAAAGCGCTACACAAATAAACCTGAATGCAATGCTTCCCTGTGAATGTCTCTACGTGTACCTGCAGGTGGTGTAGTTGCCGGCGTTGAACCATTCCGGGTTTTCGTCATCATCCGGACGGTTTTCAGGAGGAAACTCGGAGATGTTGTAGATGGAGAGGCTGTGGGTGATGTATCCCGACATAGTCATCGCATTGCCCGGACTATACATGTACTGGTACACCAGCCGCGGGATCATGTCAGACGTGAAGGACACGATGAAAGCCTGCACGACAACAGAAATAAAGACATTTGGTGATGCATTTTCATATCGTTTCTGGTCAGGATACACTGAAAGATTATTATTATTATATATTTTTATGACTGTGTATTTAGTCATGTGTTCCAGAACAAATTTTGAAACATATTTAAGTCAAGATCAGATGAAAAAAAGATACATTTCACGCTTTTATGGTTCAACTATAGGTATACATGTACATTATATAACAATTAATTCACTCATTTGTTTTCCTTCGGCTTAGTTTCTTGTTTATTAGGGTGGTTTATTACAGTGGAATGAATATGTATATATATATATATATATATATATA
>CAIGQQ010008344.1:846970-861850 GCA_903798035.1 Danio albolineatus
GATGATACCGATAATCGTCCGATATTTAAATGTATGCTTTTGACTTTCATTACCTTTTTAGATTAAAGATAACTAATTGCACAAAGAAAATTGACATAAATATGTTACATTATCTCCCTCACTCAAATGAACATTCTGTAGATACATCATTGATGTTATTAATTCATATTAACTTTGAATTTCATAACTTCCCTTTTAATCTCACATTCACTGACCACAAACAAAAGCTGTGTAAACCGATAAGTTGTCTTAAAACTTAAATATTTCCATTAGTGTCACCAAATTCAAAGTTATTTCACACTAGCAACATTTGACTATGAATTTGATGCATTTTAATTTGATAGTTGGCTCAGATAATCGACCGATACTGAATATTCCTTATTCCGATAATCAGTTATTTCAATGCATCTCTAAAAGAATCATTATAATAAATGCAAAAAGATGCTTTAACAGGATATTAAAATACTCATGGGATGTCAGGATTACCTCTTCATTTCTCAGTCCGCTCCATGGCCCGAACATGTAGGCATAGTTTCCAGGATATCCCACGAATTTACCCTTGAAGAAGGCCACGTAGAAGCAGGAGGAATAATAGTTGACGAACTGGAAGAGGAACATCTTTATCGTCAGCTTGTTCTCGTACTCAACGTGTGTTTTGGGGACCTCTGTTGACACAAATATAATATTATAGCAAACCTAATATGGACAAAACAAAAACAAAATACAGTAGGTGTGTTAATCAGTGATTTCTTGTGAATTTCAGATACAGATACAAATAAAAAAGGCAAGACATAAAAAATATGGAAATTTCTAATAAAACTTGCTTCAAAGATCATTTTTTTATTTAAAACAACCAAACATTAGGTATCGGAATGACAATAAACTAAATTAAATATTTCCAAGTACTGGGTTGCGGCTGGAAGGGCATCTGCTGTGTCAAGCGTATGCTGGAATAGTTTATGGTTCATTCCACCGTGGTGACCCCTGATAAATGAGGGACTAAGCCAAAGGAAAATGAATGTTGGAACAAAAATACTTGTTTTAAATATTAAATAAACGACATTACTACTTTAGAATATTATATAAAATCAGATTTTTGTATTATTACTATTGAAATGTTTAATTTATTGCAATAAATTAAAAGAAAAGTTCTAAAACTAAAATAATACTTCTCTATTTGTAGTTTTATGTTAATTTGTTTTTATTATATTATTAAAAAGTTACAACATAGTTTAATTAGTTGCAAACAGGAAAGTACATACAATCTGAGTTATAATAATAAATATAATACCAAATTATTTAAGGTCGTTTTTTTATGTTATACATCATGAAATATTTTATAATATAATATAATTTTCTACATTAAATATCATTTTAATATCCATAACATAATTTAGTAGAGCTATTAAATATATTTTATTTATTGAAAAGTCAAAGTATTACTTAAATTCTAATCAACGTAATTTAGATTAAAAGGAAGGTGCAATTGTCAAATAAATACAATAAATTAAAGACAATAATAATTAAAAAGCTTAAATATATATCATGTTAAACCACACTGAACTGATCTAAACTGAACTCCAACACTGAAAACTGGACTGACACTGTTTCAATTCACTATAATCTTCTATGTGAAGCTGCTTTGGCACAATCTACATTGTAAAAGCGCTATACAAATAAAGGGGAATTGAATGTTGAAAGTTGTTGTTAATAAAATGATATAATTGTAAGTTTATATGACCTAAAATGTTCATTAGTATCATTTATGTTAATAGGAAGAAGCTAATATCAAAAAGAATTAATGAAATAATATTTTTAAACAATTTCTAAACTTTATTTACAATTTGCACTTTATAATTTCATATTATTTTTTATATCTTTATTTTATATAAAATAATAACGCTTTTTTGTGTAAGCAAGTATTTTGCAGTATTTTAGAAATACTCAAATGTCTGTCAATGTTTTCAAACTATTATATTTGATTTGCCAAAGTGGCAATTTCACATCCGTCACATCCATGACGACACTTTTCCCTCATTAATGCAAAAATATAATATAAAATAAAATAAAATCAATCATGATTTTTCTATAGAGAGCCGACTCTGATCCTTTTGATGAGCATTATTTCTTTTGGTCTGAACAGTTTAATTCACAGAATTTATATAAAGCATGTTGTATACTGCAAACTCGCATACTTTTTTGGTCACATCCATAACATGCTTATTTCTCTCATTAAAAATACAAAACATGTTTACAGATTGATATTTTTCTGATCCCATAACTCTGATAAGTTGCTCTGGAAAATTTAAGCAGATTATACTTTCCCTGTCAATTTATGTTTTGAGTTTTTACTGCAAATGTCATATATATTATAATAAAAAAAAAATAATAAAAAATAAAAAAAAAAAATATATATATATATATATATATAAAAATTATATATATATATATATATATATATATATATATATATATATATATACGCTTTATTATTATTATTATTATTATTATTTTCCTCCTGAATTAATAACATTTTGTTACTTATGAAATAAAAATACACTTTAAACGGCAAGATTTTTGTTCACGTAATTAAGGTTAAAATGAAGACGCTAATGTAAAAAAAAACTATAAATTAAAATAATAATAACATACTGTTAAAATTAATAATATGTAAATAATAATAATAATAATAATCAGCATCATTTGATTTAAAACTCCTATTATTGGGCCAAGACTCACCCATATCAGTGATCTTGATGGCGACGCGCTCATACAGGAAGTTCAGCACCATGATGATGACGAAGTTGATGCAGGACGCCGTTACGGACGTGGCGAACTGAGGCGTGATCAGGTTTCCCACTATCTCCAGCTTATTAGTGGGACTGTCCTTCATGATGCTCGCGAACGCAGCGAACACCGCCAGACGGTACGCAATCACACCGATAATACTGGCGATAATCAGAGAGATCTGAGGTATCGGGAGAGATGAGAACGTCAAACACACACACACAAAAACAAACTCATACATGACAACCAGTTTCAGACTAAACCACTATGATCGAGCAGGGCTTACTACACGTCAACAGTGTAAAAATGCTACATGCTGGTAAAATCATGCATGTTCAAGCAAACTGTTCTAAACACACACCAGATTTACTGATTTTACTGACTGATGTGTGTTACTGTGTCCAGAAACTGAGCAACAAGCCAAGTCTAACACACATATTACACAATATCAATTTGATATATAGTATGTGTATATAATGGCTCTGTTCCAAAATTACTCATATCTACCACCAATTAGTATGGAGAGTGAATAGTTTTGCAGTGTTTCATGGGATTGTAGTTCTCTCCTGAAATAACTACACAGTTTTGTGATTTTGTGATTATTGATACTGTTCGGTATTAAATATAATATGATGTATTTAAAAATATAATAAATGAATGATAAATATAATAATAAGTATGATCCCTTAAAGCGGTGTGTGTAGTCCAATAGGCATTGGAACAGAGCTAATGTTCAGAGGGGTTCAGAAGTCGAAGAGCACTAATGAATAACTCAAACTTTATATTTACTCCTAAACCTCACTTTAACCCATAACTCTAACTTTACCATTACCTCTAAACCTGGCTTTAACCCATAACTCTAACTTTACTATTACCTCTAAACCTAGCTTTAACCCATAACTCTAACTTTACCATTACCTCTAAACCTAGCTTTAACCCATAACTCTAACTTTACCATTACCTCTAAACTTAGCTTTCACCCATAACCATAACTTTACCATTACCATTAACCATAACTATACCATTACCATTAACCCATAACTCTAACTTTTCCATAACTCCTAAACATAGCTTTAACCCATAACTCAAACTTAACCACAACTCCTAAACCTAGCTTTAACCCATAACCCTAACTTTACCATTACCTCTAAATCTAGCTTTAACCCATAACTCTAACTTTACGATTACTCCTAAACCTACCTTTAACCCATAACTCAAACTGTACCATTACACCTAAACCTAGCTTTAACCCATAACTCTAACTTTACCATTACCCCCCAAAGCTTTAACCCATAACTCTAAATTTACCATTACTCCTAAACCTAGCTTTAACCCATAACTCTAACTTTACCATTACACCTAAACCAAGCTTTAACCCATAACTCAGACTTTCCCATAACTCTTAAACCTAGCTTTAACCCATAACTCAAACTTTACCATTACTCTAAAACCTAGCTTTAACCCATAACTAAAACTTTACCATTACACCTAAACCTAGCTTTAACCCATAACTATAACTTTAATATTACCCCCAAAAACCTAGCTTTAACCCATAACTTAAACTTTACCATTACTCTTAAACCTAGCTTTAACCCATAACTAAAACTTTACCATTACTCTTAAACCTAGCTTTAACCCATAACTCAAACTTTACCATTACTCTTAAACCTAGCTTTAACCCATGACTCAAACTTTACAATTACCCCAAACCTAGCTTTAAACTATAACTCAAATTTGATCATTACACATAAACCTAGCTTTAACCCAGAACTCTAACTTTAGCATTACTCCTAAACCTAGCTTTAACTCTAACTTAACTCATATGCCTAAACCAGGCTTTAACCCATAACTAAAGCCTTGTTCAGGTGGTTATAATAGGTGTTTTTAACTACACAGTGATAAAATTAACCTAAATAAATTAACCTAAATGTTTTATTTGGTGTCTATTTTTAGCCCGAACGACACCAAGACTAAACCTGAACAAACCCTGAAGTAATCCAGGATGATCTGAGAACGACCAATAGCATTAATAATTCCAAATAGCATTCAATATATTTGATGATATGGTTATTGAAGGAAAAGTGCATATCCCTAATCAGCTATATCTATTTTAGAACATCAGAGCTTCCCATTTTTTTTATCTTGTGTAAGACTTTTGAACCCCACTGTATTATTTATGTGACTGGCATTAGCTTGATAAAATGTACAGTAGTTCATGACATGTGTGCTTTACTTTACATATACAGAGATTGAAAAATGTAACTGGAGTCTACTAGAGTCCAGCCGGTGTTGATGCTCACCCAGAAGAGGACGGTGGCCCCAGAGAGTAGTGAACGAGCACACTTGCTTGTTAGAGGTAAATAAGGCTCCATCACCTACACAGCAAGCAAGCAAAGCAGGGAACATGAGCAACCGCCACCACACACCTGTACTGCTCTCTATCAGGTCCTGATTCTCTACAGTGATTGGTTCTACAGACTACAGATCACACTGCGAGCAAGTCACTAATGCTAAACACACCGTCACACACACAGCAAACCGCTCTCTGTGTGCGCTGCTCCTGTCTTACCCATAAGAGAACAGTGGTCCAGCACAGGATAAACCTGCCTGCTTTATCAGCTGGAGTCTGGTCTAGAACCCACTCTTGTTCCTACATAACACCAGCAAAGCCAAACAGATCATCTCCTTTTTCAGTTTTCTTGATGATAAACTGATCTTGAGGACTAACTCACTTTCAGTTTGAGCCGACAACACCTAAGGTGACTCTCACATTATAAATATTTTCTGTCAAATTTGATTATTAGGGATGGGCGATACCAATATTTTTGTTTCCGATCCGATACCAATTATTTCAATACAAGTATCATCGATATCGATACCAATACTCAAATTAAATATTTTATAGTGATTTTTAAAAATGTTTTATTTTTAAAACCTATTATTATTATTATTATAAAATACACAAGACGCATGATTGCTTTTTTACATTTATTAAAATTACAGAACTATGATTGGCTAAATAGCACCATATATAATGAAAGAATAATACTGCACAAACCTTATTTAATTAAAAAAAATCTTCCCTTTAATTTTTTATTTAATGAAACACATGGTTGCTGACGCTCTCCTTTCAAGCCTGTTTTTCTTTTACTTATCAAAATATTTTGTTTTTGTAAAGTAAAATGTAATAAAACAAATAGGCTAGTTGCCTAACAATAAAAAGTCCTTGACAACAGTTAATCGGTTGCCACTGTGGCGAACGGTTTTGTGACAAATATCACATGAAGCCTTGTCATTATTTACAGCAGAAGAATATTATAGTTCCCATTCGTGTTCCTATTTAAGTAAATATTTATATAATATGCGGAACTATAATTATTGAGATATTCTAAAATCTCTGATCACTCAGTAAGAACCCTGAATGTGTCTTTGTGTCTAAAAACGTGAAACGCACAAGGGTCTCCAGATGCCACTGAGGCTACGTCTACACAAATCCGGAAAAATTTGAAAACATCGTTTTCGGCTAATAACGCTCCATGTCCACACTATTGATTTCAATTCTTTCCATCATCCACACTAAAACAACTGAAAACGCCCTTTTTCATGTACTGCGCATGCGCACTGACGTAAGATGCTTTAACCAGCATAATATCCGCCTGCAGTTTATTTACTTTCCATCTCTTTGAAACAAGAGGCAAGATGAAGCATGTGTAAACTGATGTCATTCTTTAATAAAGCTGTCAAAACAGACAGCATCCAAAACATCTGCTTTACAATGTCGTCCACTATGTTAGCAGAATTGGTCACATGACTGTTTACATGACTTAAACGCGTCATCGTTTTTAAAAGCCTTCGTTTTCACAGTCCACACCGCAACATGAAAACACTGTAAATCTTACTGCCCACAGTGAATAAATTTTAAAAAGGCGTTTTTGTTATCTAAAAAAAGCAGTCTCAGTGTGGACGGAAGCCAGAAACAGAGAGAAAAATATGTGTTTTAAAACAAAAATGTATTAGTGTGGACATGGCCTGAGTGCCTATAAACAGAAACTCGCATTGCTTGTCCCACTTCCAAGCTCTTCTGATTGGTCCACTGCTTTGGATCTGACAGTGACGAGCAGCATTGCATTCAAAAGTTTAAGTTCTTTTCTCTTTGACACAGCATGTAAAAAATGCAGGCATTCTGTGTGAATGGTCCCTAAGACTCCACTTTTGTTATTCTGGTCACAAGCGAACAACGTCAAATGTTGACATAGTTATTAAACTTTCAATCCTGGCACATTTAGACTACTTCAGTAGAAGACTACTTCAGAATATACAATGACGATGAAAAAAGTAATTTTATTTTCATATGAAGCGCCATTTAAACTGATTTTGTCTAGAATGCTACCTCAACCTAACCATCCCTGTTTGTAACTACCCTAATAATCTAAAAAACACACAAATGACATTTTAATGTAACATTGAAACACACCTGTAATAAGAGCATTAATTAAATTCACATACAAAACACATTTTCAAGCAAACAGTGAATTCTATGCAGAATTTTAAAACATGTCTGGAGCATAACTCATGCAGTATGAATCATAGTCTATGTTTAACAGTGATTACTTTATACAAGGGTTCCTCGCTTTTTGGTCCTGGAGAGATTATTTCTTTCAGAGTTTAGTTCCAGCAACCTGAATCAACTCAAATTTACTTTCTTCAGTAATGCACAGCAGGAAAATATATATAAAAAGGTGTGAGCACAAATTCATTGCATTTGAAAGTATCCAGATTTTTCTCTGCAGTATGTGAAACGTACACTAGGAGGCAGTAAAACACCTACAATTTTTGTTCCCTTTCACAAGAAGCCAAGATTATTGGAGATTAAACAGGCAGATTAACCAATAACAAAAAAAAAAACATACTCATTATTGCTCAAAACAAAGGATGTGCAACATCAGTAACTAAATATATCGGTCAGAAAAGTATGAATTTTCTGACATTGTTTGCTTATCCACTCACTAGGTATAATATGATAAAGAAAAGGTCTCAAATCTGTATGAAAACTAGGTAAAATCCCACAATTGCTTCAGCAACTATAGTTTTAGCTTATATTTGACTAATTCAGGCTAAATTTAGGGAAAGATTTAGTGTGAGTGATGTAGTTGATAACAGCGCCCTCTTGTGGACGTCATCTCAAAAGTGCAGCAAAACAAACCCAGTGTAGCGGATTTCAGAGTAGCACATATCTAATAACAATAAGCCTGAGTTGCATTAAATTGCCACTGTACCATTAAATAAACCCATATAAGCTGTTATGATGAAAGTATGAAGAAAAATAAATGCCAATTTGTGGCATTATGCAGCTCACTCTTATCTGTTCAGTCCCTGATGAAATGACTGAATTCTGTGCACAAATTCTCTAATCATGAAGTCTGGAAAAGGTGTAACATAATACACAGCTTAATATTACTGATTATATCTTGCTCTAGACAGGTGTTTCTCAACCATGTTCCTAAAGGACCACCAACTCTGCACAGTTTCCACGTCTCCTTAACCATACACACCTGATTCAGATCAGCAGCTTATCAGCAGATACTGAAAGACCTGTAATGGGTGTGACGGGCAAATGAGACATCCAAAACATGCAGTGTTGGTGGTCCTCTAGGGACGTGGTTGAGAAACACTGCTCTAAACTCTGTGGACTTACTTGAAGTAAGGTTATATTCTGCTGTTTCTTCAAAAACATTCATTCATTCATTCATTTTCTTTTCGGCTTAGTCCCTTTATTAATCCGGGGTCGCCACAGCGGAATGAACCGCCAACTTATCCGGCATTTGTTTTACGCAGCGGATGCCCTTCCAGCCACAACCCATCTCTGGGAAACACATCCATACATTCTCATTCGCACACATACACTATGGACAATTTAGCTTACCCAATTCGCCCTCTTCAAAAACAAACATTTTTAATTTATTAATCATCACTAATGATCATTATGTCATAATATTGCAGCCCAACTAGTGAGTTTCTCCACTGAGTTTCCTTTCAAATGCATAATTTGCATGTGGTTTTAAATAGTTTATGCTAATGTTATCAGTTTACAGTATTCAATTTGACTTAAGTAATTGGCTAAATTGGGTGCCACGGTGGCGTAGTGGGTAGCACATTCACCTCACAGTAAGAAGGTCGCTGGTTCGAGCCCCGGCTGGGTCAGTTGGCATATCTATGTGGAGTTTGCATATAGGTGAATTGGGTAAGCTAAATTGTCCGTAGTGTATGAGAGTGAACGAGTGTGTCTGGATGTTTCCCAGAGATGGGTTGCAGCTGGAAGGGCATCCGCTGCGTAAAACATATGCTGGATAAGTTGGCGGTTCATTCCGCTGTGGCGACCCCGGATTAATAAAGGGACTAAGCCGAAAAGAAAATGAATGAATGAATAATTGGCTAAATTTAAGTATTTGATGTATAGAACACAGATACATTTAATAACTGTAAAACTGTCCTTGTTGTAGATTAGATTAGATTAGATTAGATTAGATTAGATTAGATTAGATTAGATAGAAAAGTGTGTGATTTTTGCTAACTTGAAATGTTGATGAAGGTCATGAGACCGAAACGTCATATATAATAACATTTTCATACAGCAACTATTGATAGTGTGCGGGATGGTCTGTTTCCCTTTTGCACATTTTCACCAGGTCAGCTTAATAAAGAATTATTATGATAAAAATGAACTGGACCACAGGTGGAACTAAACCCATCAGGTAAATCTACAGTTGAATCAGAATTATTAGCCACCCTGTACATTTTTCTCCAATTTCTGTTTAATTGTTTAATTAAAAGAAACACATTTCTAATTAAAATAGTGTTAATAACTCATTTCTAATCACTGATTTCTTTTATCTTTGTCATGATGACAGCACATAATATTAGACTAGATATTTAAGACACTATTAATCATCTTAAAGTGACATTTAAAGGCGTAACTAGGGTAATTAGGGTAAAGTTAGGGTAATTAGGCAAGTCATTGTATTACAGTGGTTTGTTCTGGAGACAATCCAAAACAAATATTGCTTAAGGTGGCTAATAATACTGACCTTAAAATGGCTTTAATAAAATTAAAAACTGCTTTTATTCTAGCCGAAATAAAACAAATAAGCCTTTCTCCAGATGAAAAAATATTAGAGGAAATACTGTGAAAAATTCACTGCTCTGTTAAACAGAATTTGGGAAATATAAAAAAAAATTCACAAGACGGCAAATAATTTTGACTTCAACTGTATTTCCAAAACCAGCAAAGACGAAACCTGCTCTGTATGCTCAAATTGAGCATTATTTTACATATATATGACTCATTAATATGATGTATGTACGTGTTTACCTGCGTGACGGGGTTTGGCCGTCGATTGGTGCACTTAGACTCGTATTCGGGTCTGAGCTGCAGCTGCTGTTGCTCTTCCTCAAAGTCCACCAGATCCCACTCGTACTCCAGTCGGGCTTGACGTCGCTTCCAGAACTCCAGGAATAAAGTCACTGTCAGTGTAGGAAAGAACTACAGCTCTTAAAGTCACACCAAATAATCAACCGCACTGTAGTTTTACTGTCTGTCGCTTTAAATCTCAAACTAAACACCTGGAGGGCCGCAGCTCTACACAGTTCAGCTCCAACCACACCTGCCTCAAAGCCTCTAGTAGTCTTGAACACCTTAAATAGTTGGGTCAGAAGTGTTTGATTAGAGTTGGAGCAAAACTGTGCAGAGCTGCGGTCCTCCAGGAATCGAGTTTGAGACCTATGATTTAAATGCTTGAGCTCTTCAACAAATTCGATTGGAAAACCTACACCAAAGCAAAAAAGTGAGTCCTTTACTCACCCCATATTCCCATGAATATAGCAAAGAACACCGTCGCCGCATTGTCAAATAAATAGGATTGCTAAAAATCAATTAGAAATAGACGTCACATTAGGAGCCGGTGAAGAAGGTTTTAAGTTGCGTTCATAAATCTGACAACACTCACCCATGAAGAGCTGCAGGTTGTGCTGAGCTTCCAGTAGCCGCATTTCTTATCACAGAGCGGACACATGACAATCTGCCCGCCGATGGTCTCATTGCAGATCTCTTTACTGCAGAAGACGACAATCACTTTTGTTTATTCTGTGTGTGTGTGTGTTAGGTGTCCATGATGCAAGACTTTTTTGTGTTTCTAAAACGAGCATTTCTTGTATTCTCAAAACCTGCCACAAGGGGCGCTAAAGAAATATATATTATTTATAGAATCTTTGTTCTCTTTCAGCCTCATTTCTACCCGCAAGCCTAGTTTTTACTTATGGATGTTTATAGTTTAGATGAATTAAAATGATTAAAAGTGATAAATAAATGAACTATCAATTAAAATAAAACTGATTTGTAGCCTTAAAAATGTTTCTGTATGTATTAATCACGTCTTAATTATAATAAGATGTTTAATAAGAATTTGTTTATATTTAATAGTTATGCCAAACTCTAAAATATGTTACAAATCATAAACCAAAAAAAAATTTTTTTATTCATGAATTATGAACAGCCTCCACATCAAAGTTCCTGAAAGCAATGAAGGTGAAGGTGCTCCAGGATTGGCCAGCCCAGTCACCAGACATAAACATTATTGAGCATGTCTGAGGTAAGATGATGGAGGAGGCATTGAAGATGAATCCAAAAAATCTTGATGAACTCTGGGAGTCCTGCAGGAACGCTTTCTCTGCCATTCCAGATGACTTTATTAATGCGTTATTGGAGTCATTGCAGAGAGGTGTGGATGCAGTCCTCCAAGCTCATGGGAGTCACACACAATATTCATTCTGTCTCCACTGCAGCATGACTTTATATTCTATACTGGACATTATTTCTGTTCAGTGACGAGACTTTAGTCTAAGCAGAGTCAGACCGCACTGCCCTCATTACATCATTCAACATCAAGACATGATCATCTTTTATTGTGGTAAAATAAGCGTAATCTAGAGGCCTTTGCCTTTCATTTAAGCCACTTCTGATACCAAATGATCAACTAGAAGTCTCTAAACTCTTTTCAGGTATCACAGTACAGCTCCACAATATTGATAAATTGTCATAAATGTTTATTTTTTATACTTTAATACCATTTATCATCCTCACCTCCAGATGTTTTCGTCAAAGGTGGCCACACCATAGATAAAGCAGAGTAAACCCACAACCGCAGCATAGGACAGCATCTCCGTGTAAAAACCCAGCCAGGCAAAGTAGATGCCGATCTTCTCTCCATAGTACTTCCTGTAAGAAAGGACCCACAAAATTCAGCTCATAATGCCTCGTCATTTATTATATGTTAATCATTATCTTTTTTCGCTATTGTGCTTTGGTGTGAACAGCCCCAAATAGCTTCATTTGGAGTGACTGTACAGTTCAAACAGCAACATTATGCACAAAAATGTGAGCGTGCCTCACACAGGTGAGTAGGTTTGATAAACCACCTGTAGAAAACACACTCTTTTTATCTCTCTGTCAATTTAGCAGACACTTGCACCAGTTTAGCAGATTTGCACCAGACGTTTTCCTACAATAACTCAACATCTCATACACAACACAAAAAATAAAAACAAAAACACTGTGCCTTTTTATGAAATAATAATAATAATAATAATAATAATAATAATAATAATTCCTTACATTTATATAGGGTTTTTTTGTACACTCATGTGGTTTACACATTTTTGGGGAATCTCATCATCTACCACCAGTGTGTAGCATCCACCTAGATGATATAATAGCAACCATATTGCACCAGATCAGCTGATTGGTGGAGAAGAAACAGAGTGATGAAGCCAATTATAATATGGGGATGGTTAGGAGTCCATGATGGACAGAGGCCAAATTTAAAACCCTACTAGTTTTCGAAGGACATCCTGGGATTTTTAATGACCTCAGTTTAACGTCTTACTCAAAAGACGACGCTCACTAAGCAGTATAGAGTCCCCATCAATATATTAGGGCGTTAGGACCCAGACAGAGCACAGGTTGAGCGCCCCCTGCTGGCCTCTCTAACACCCCTTCCAGCAGAAACTTAGCTTTCCTATGTGGTCTCCCATCCAGGTACTGACCAGGCGGAGGTCTGCTTAGCTTCAGTAGGCGACCATGTGACAGTTGCAAACAGCTAGCTGCCGACAAGTGTACAGGGGCCCTGGAGAGTTTCAAAGTCACGTCGGTCAGCTGGTTTGTCTATAAGCTGACATACGAGTGATCCACTGATGAATCGCAGCTTTTAAAACGCTCCAGTGTCCTCGTATAGTGTAGTTACACTCAGTAAATAACGGTAAGTTTGGTGAACCGATGACCTTCACGGCCAATCAAAGTCATTTTCTTGAGCACATGAACACAACGGCAAATCAGCGCTGTTTAGGAACGCGCTCAACAGCTCTCTAATGTTAGCGGGAAATGGACGTTTTAAAACTTCAGTATCAGTTGGTACTGCGTTCAAGTATCGTGACAACACTATGCCTCACACAGGTGAGTGGGTTTGACAAACCACTTGTAGAAACCCTGTTCCCTCTAAAAAAACACTTCCCAAACTCCAACTCTAAGCACTTAATTCTCAGAGCACAAGCAGTTTTTAGCACTTGTTGTGTGTATTGCCTTTTCTTGTTGAATCACTGAATGCCTCCTCAATTGTACATCACTTTGGACAAAAGCGTCTGCTAAATGTAAATGTAAAAAGTGTAAAAATCACAATAAAAGACGAGAAATCTCACCGTATGAGGTTAAGCGGCTGCTCCTTGTAAAAGCTGCTGAAACGAGCCCAGTTTTTATACAGCGAATAGCGTTCGCTCTCACAGTTATCGTCACGAGACCTGGTCCAATATCGACACTGCAAAAACACACATTAATGTTAACGCACAGTATTTCAAGGAGGTTTAACGGCACTCATTTTCTGATGTGTGAGACTTACGTCATGCAGAGGGAAGGCAGACGTGTAGGTCCCGTTGTTTAACATCCTCTTAATGCCCTTCTTATCCTTGTCTTCAGTGCTGTACGGGATTCTGGAAAGGATGTAATAAACCTATGCGGAGAAGAAAATGAACCAAGGATTCAGTCACAGAGCAGGTTTTGTTTGGGATATCTGTGTCTAGTTTTAGCTCAGGAGGCTCAAATTGAAGTTTGTGCATACTGTAATTGAGTTTATTTACAATTGAAGTCAAAATGATTCGCCCTCTTTTTTCTATTTTAAATACTTCCCAAATGCGAAATCAAACAAAAAGTGCTCAGGGGTACCTTAAATAATGTGTCGGTGCTCTTTGGGCAAAGGATTCATCAGAATAAACAACAAAAATCAGTCCAAGGCACTTGAAAAATGTGAAAAAAATATTCAAAAAAGCCTTTCAAGAGTTCAAACTTAGCTGGTGACTGATTATAAAGATTGTTTGGCATGCTGTCCCGGGAGAGAGCCCTGAGCTCATAAGATCCTCGAGCTGGGGCTCCCTACCGCTTGCAAGGTAGATCTGGAGAACTCCCCTGCTGTAGTAGCTAATGAACAGATAGTGATTGCTCTTAAGAGATAACTACTTACTAGGAGCATGTCTATGGTGCAAATTTGGATTAGTCAATTAACTTAAGTTGCATGTTTTTGGACGGTGGGAGGAAACCAGGGAAGCCGGGGGAAACCCACGTGAGCACAGGGAGAATGTGTAAACTCCACACAGAAACGTCAGCTGGCTTGGTAAGGACTAGAACCAGTGACGTTCTTGCTGTGAGGCAACAGTGCGAACCACTGGGCCACCGTGCCACCCATCTAGGAAAGGAGGAGGGGTAGGGGTGGAAGGGGGGATTCTTCAAAACAAAGATGTCTGTGATATGGAGCTTAGGGTATTTAGTGGCTTTGAAATCATCTGGTGAATCATGAATTGGATAATGCAGCACCAGCTGTGATCAATCATAAGCACGTGATCCTCTCCAAATTAGTTTTTAAATAAACTTCACTTATTGACATGGCTATTTGTATGCGTATATGTATATGTATGTATGAATGTGTATATGTATCTATATGTATTTGTACGTGCATGTTTACGTGCATTTATTGGTACACTATACTAGTTTATATA
>CAIGQQ010008344.1:865059-880545 GCA_903798035.1 Danio albolineatus
AGCATGCTTCTTGATGTTTTAGGACACATGACTAACATGTTTTAGCATGCTTCTAGCATTAGAATGTTATTATCGCTATAACATTAAACAACATGTTTCTAATGTGTCTAGCATGCTTAACTCCTTGTTAGCATGAATTAGCAAAAAAAGCTTGCATGTTTAACACTACAACATTAAACAGCATTTTGCTAATTTGTGTACCATGTTTAACTCAGTGTTAGCATGAATTAGCATGTTTCAACAATATACTAACATGTCTTGATGTTTCAGGACACATGACTAAAAAGTTTTGGCATGGTTCTAGTTTTAGCATTTTTTAAATTTAACATTAAACACCATGCCGCTGATGTGTCTAGGATATTTAACTCAGTGTTAGCATAAATTTGTATTTTTCAACAATATGTTAACATGTTTTAACATGTTGCTATCATGGCTAACACAAGAAAGATGTTTATGCCATGAATTTGCATGTTGTTAGCATGCTTTTTGAAGTTTTAAGGACATGTCTAACATATTTAAGCATGGTTCTAGAATTAGCATGTTTCAACACTATAACATTAAATAATATGTTGCTAATTTGTCTAGCATATTTAACTCAGTGTTAGCATTGATTAGCATTTTTCAACAATATGCTAACATGATTTAACATGTTGCTATCATGGCTAACAAAAGTAAAATGTTTATGTCATGAATTTGCAAGTTTCTAGCATGTTTTAACACACTGCTAACATGTTTTAGCATGTACATTTTTACTAATTCTACACAAATTCAGACTTTATAGTATGGATGCTTTATTTTTACCACTAAATGAACAAATAAACCAACCAACCAAATAACCAATCAACCAATAAACAGTTCGAAATGCTCTATTTAGACTAATTTGAGTTTATATCTCACCATTACATAATAACTAAAACCATTTAAATCAGATTATGTAATACTGAGCATATTCTTTTTCAGCGCTGGCCATTTTGAATGCAGTACACTGTAAATATTGATCAACTGCTCATGAATTAATTTATTTATGTGTGCCACACAGTCAGTAGAAGCCAACGAAAGGGTTTTTCCTGGCATACAGTGTGTGATTTCAGACATTCCACTCACAGATTTGTCCTCGGTCTCCACCTCAAGACCGGCTTTCTGTAAGTTATCCTCAAACACCTTCCTTCGGTCCTGCAAGAAAGATTAATAACAAGACTAAAAGTCACTGATTTGTGTTTCACAGGAGAGTTCTGTTGATAAGATTGAGCTCCTGCCCAGCCCTGCTAAAGCACATATACTCTGTGAATAACAAGAACGTGAAAGTACACACACTGACTCCCACCACTGACACAAACACTCCGGTGTGAGACTTCACAAAGTATTCATAACACACAGGGTTGTCAGGGGTGACTGGGAACATTTAGTGGGCAGTGTTGAAAGTGTTTATGATTATGTAAAGGCCCCGATATAGTTTAGAAACTGGCATAACGTCATGTTAAACATAAAGCAGTTCATTTGCTTGAATTAGCTTGCTAAAAGTAAACCTCTGGTAAACACCTTTATGCCTGATTCACACGGGGCGTCAGCATCAACGCTTCCCATTCACTTTGAATGGGCGACGTCAATCGTTGCCAAACTAAATTGTGGATTCGTCGGCAGTGCTTCAGTTGCGTTGCTTGCTGCAGAAGTTGGGAACTTCTCAACTAAGCACCAATGGAAGCGTCAGCCAATCAGATCACTTTATGCAAATATTCAACCCAGGCTCTTTCTGAAATGTAGCCCTATATTAATTTCTGGAGAGCGCCAAATACGTAAGAGGAGGTACGTTTTTCGCAGTTTTGGTTTTCGCAAATCCACCAGAGACCACTGTGTACACTTTTTGAGATCTCAGATTTCTCTTGTGAGTGGCATTCGCACCTGCTGTTCTCATGTAAATCCACCAGAGGCCACTGTCGACTGACTGATCGACTGACCGACCAATAACCCCATCCACCCCCTTCTCTAAACCCAACCGATAGTGTTTTAAAAAGCACCGACTGACCGGCGCCCACCCACTTCCCTAAACCCAACCAACAGTGTTTTGAAAAGCAATCCAGAAAAAGAAAAGTCCCCTGATTTTTACCATGTTTTCAGATTTTACCACATTCTCACCCTGTTATTTACTTGTTTATTTCATTTTATTTTTTAGCTTTTGTTTTTGTCTTACCTGCTTTCTAGAACCGTTCTTCGTGGAACCCGTCGTCATGGTTAGCTATTCTCTGCGTCTCAGGTCTGCCGACGTACAATACGAGCCACTGTACAAATTGGTAACAGCAGGAAAGCCGTTCATACGAACTAAGCGGTCAGCTGCTAGCGCGAAAAGGAACGACATCATACCGCCCCGTAGCGTTCGTTTTAAAGACGAAATGCAACCATTCGTACTTCTGGCTTAATAATTCGCAATCTCCAAAAATGTATACAGGGGTACGTTTTCAGAATGAGCCTGTGTTGGCAAATACCCCAGCCTAGACAGTAGCCAGTTGCGGTGTAATTTCATTGGTTGATGCTACTATGCTAACGATTGCGTCAACCTCATCTTCAGACACCCTTCAGACGCTCAATCACTATGTGAATCAGGCGGTAGTGTCCTATTGGTCAGTTGTGATGTAACTGATAGGCGTGGCACTAAGGCTCCACCTTCATTGATGAGAAAATCTTCTATTATTTTCTTCTATTTTTCTTTATATATAGACCACATGTGAATGACTTCATATGTTAGTCATTGTTTTGTAGAGTGGCACTTCATTTTACATGTTGATTATTTGTTTAGGTAAATTAGGTGTGTTCCTAAAATGGCCTCTCAGCTCACAGAATGAAGCATTAGGATATCATATGAATACACAGTGCAGAAGACGAACCTGTTTCTTTTCTCCATCCTTGTCGTCGATGTAGGACAGAACGAAATCTATCCTCCGTACGCCATCTCTGAAGTACACAGAGTCCTTACTCTGCTGCTGCTTATCCACCTGCACACACACACAAATACATCAACTTTAACAACATCAAGCTTTAATACAAAGTACAGAAGCCTTCCATTGGTTTTTTGTACCATTGGATCACATATTAAATAAATATTTAATATTAAATAAAATACTCTTTTAACTGTAACCACAATGTACGATCTTGCTTATATTTAATGAAAGTATGCAGTATTAAATGCAGCATAAAAGATTGTACTGCAGCCTCAACTCTGGATTCCCGATAAAAGCTAATTCCCGATAAAAAACACAAGCATTCTGCAGCACACAAAGGCTTCACACGTGCACAGAATATTTCAAAACAAGCTGCATGCTAAAGGAAATCCAACTCGAGTTTGGGTTACTTTTAAAATTATGCGAGGAAGAAATCCAGTAACTTCACACAGAGTTTTAGCATGTCAACAAAGAGAAAGATGCAACCCAGGCTCATTACTGATACGTACCCCTATATACACATCTGGAGATCGCGGAATACATCAATGAGCTACATTTTCTTGCAGCTTTTGTTTTCGCAAATCCACCAGAGGCCGTTGTTGTTGTGTAAATCCACCAGAGGCCGCAGTCAACTGACTGACTGACCAACCGGTAACACCACCCACCCCCTTCCTTAAACCCAACCGACAGTGTTTTCAAAAGCAATCTAAAAAAAGAAAAGTTTTCTGCCTGATTTTTACCACGTTTTCAGATTTTACCACATTCTCACCCTGTTATTATTCTTTCGAGAACTGTTCTTCGCCAGATTTGAACCCTGTCGTCAACTCCTCTCTGCGTCTCAAGTTTGTCGACGTACAAGGCGAGCTACTGGGCAAACTGGTAAACATGGAAAAGCCGTCCACACTGAGATAAGTGGTCAGCTGGTAGCGCGAAAAGAAACCGAATCCATCTTTGGTGTTATACTGCCTCGTACCGTTCTTTTTAATGACGAAATGCAGCTCTGGCTACATAGTTCACACTCTTCAGAAATGTATACGGGGCTACGTTTTCACAATGAGCCAGTGTTCGAAAGATGCGCAGTTTGATGGCTGTGACGCTTTTCCACTTCATTATACGACTTGGAAGACTTCAGTATGATTCTGATCTCGCTTTTCCACTGCACTTTAGTAACGATTCAAAGTGAGTGAGATTATACACATATATCATTATAGATATGCCGCCACGTGACATTCTGGATCGTTCCATCCACCCGTTTGTTATGATATCACTTCAATAAGATCTTTAAATTGTATTTCATTATTGTGCGTACACACAAACATCTACATTTACGTTCAAAATTTCAGAGTAATTTTCAAAAATTGACCGTTTCAAACAGTCATGCTCAAATAACTTTAATAAGATTAGTTGAATTCAATACTGGTTATATTCAAATGCAGAACAAAAAGTGTGTTATTTGTATACGTTATACAAGAATTACATATAAAAAATTATAATAATTTCTTTGACAACTGAGTACAACTCTTATAATAAAACCATAAACAAATTTTATTTCACATTTAATTCAAGCACATTCAAGGACCTGTGTTCCAGGCCTTGAATACATATGCCGGGCTTGACAATAAGGACTGCCCAAGGGCCCGGGGCCAGTGTGCGAGACACTCGAGACAGTAGACAGGATGGTTACTGGCCAGATTGGGCGAGTGCTGCCTTGTCACTAAATTGGCTGCGACTGTTTGTCAATTGCCTGAAAATGCAGTCACTTGTTTCGGAAGCTGTCTTGTTTGCCCGCGGTTTGTTTGGTATATGTGAATCCCGCAATTGGATCCCCGGATCCGCACAAAAGCAATCGGTCTGAGATTGCCTGAATGAGGTGGCCTTGGCTCGATTGAAACGAAGTCTGGAACAATTCTAGTGAGAAAGCAAAACAATCCAACAAACTATTAAACCAGGCTATATCACAGTGTCTTATGGTTGTGTAATAGTCACAAATATGGCTATGTGAAGAGAGAATTATGATAGGGCAGGATGTCTTTCCTACCAGCAAATGTGGATTTTATGTCGAATATGAAAGTGAAAGCATGCTGAAATATTAACGAGTGCTGTTTATCCGTTCGGAAAATTGCCAGTAATTACCATCTGATCATTTTAATCTTATAATAATTTGTATAAGGCCTATTGTTAACACCTCAAAGGAAAGAAATCAACATTGATCTGCTTCATTATCTGACTGTAGAATCAGTTCATCTGTTATTTCCTTACACTCTAAAAAACACAGTGTCAAAAACTACCCAAATGGGGTTGTTTTTAACCCTATTGCTGGGTAAATATAGGACAGAACACATCAGGGGTTAAATTAACCCAAGTAATTGGGTTATTATTTTTAACCCCAAAAATGGGTTGTTGTTTTTTCTACCCAATAATTGGTTATTTTTACTTAAATAGTAGGTTAGTTTGACTTAATTTATAGGTTATATTTTCAAATTTAATTTTTAGCTTTCTTTTAAAATCATTAACCACATTAAAAAACAAACAGGTGAATATTGTATTAGCTTTATTCATTTTTTGTTCCATTACATTTGTTCAGCACATTACACTCTGTAAATACACTTTACCTCAGAGATTATACAAAACTAAAGACAAATTGTGAACTGCATTTAAAACAATTTGTTTCATATTTATGGGTTGCTCGTAAACATTTATAATAATAATATATTTATGTTGCATCGCAGTCAGCTCCTGCTGGGAGTTGATTTGACCCAAGGAGCTGGTTTGATGTGCCTGTGTGGTGCTAGGGTTGCATTGATTCAAATCTTAGAAATGATTACCCAGAAAATAACCCAAGTTTGGGTTACACAGCACAACCCAAAAACTACCCAAGACTCTGAAAATAACCCCCCAAAATTACCCAAATGCCTCAACCCAATATTTGGGTAGAAAAAATAACCCCCGGATTTTTTAGTGTGTAGCTTATATACTTAGTGTTGAACCTAAGTCTAAAATTCAAGTACTTTCAAGTACTTTCGCTGTATATAGCACTTTCAAAGTCGAATATGAAAGTGAAAGCATGCTGAAATATTAACGAGTGCTGTTTATCCATTCAGAAAATTGGCTGTAATTACCATCTGCTCATTTTGATCTTATAAAAATTTGTATAAGGCCTATTGTTTTTGTTCATTTCTGCACCTCGAAGGAAAGAAATCAACTTTGATCTGCTTCATTATCTGACTGTAGAATCAGTTCATCGGTTATTTCCTTAGCTTATATACTTAGTGTTGAACCTAAGTCTAAAATGCAAGTACTTTCAAGTACTTTCCCTGTATATAGCACTTTCAAAGCATGGTCCTAGCACCAAAAAGCTTCAGCTACTGTTTCAAGCTCCTTTTTACTTCACAACCAATTATCCTAAGAGTGTACTATTAGAAACCCTGTGTTCACGGTGCATGGCAGCACCGACCACACCAACCCTGGATTGGACAAAATCCAACCTAAGGCTGAAACAACTGCAGGCTTTGCTCTGGGCCAGGAAAACAGAGCTGCTCCAGGCCTGGCGTCCTGCAGCTGTTCTCCGACACAACTAAAAATAACTTACATGCACAAACAAATGCAGCCACAAAGTCAGCCGAGGGCGTAAAACACCTCTACACTCTCTCACGGCCACTAGCAGGGATGTGACCAAAACCCAGCAACATTTCCCTGAGGTTAACACTGCCGATTTCCCTACGCCGTTCACTAACAAAACAAAGCCTCCATCAATCTACAACACTAACTCAGCATCCATTAGTAAATGCAATTACTGATGACCATCCAATGGTCAATCCCCAAGAGACTCTCATCCTGCTGACGGAAAACTGAGACGAAGAAAAAAATGGTGAAAAGAGTAACATTTTACCTCCAACCCGTCTATCAAGTGCTGCATCATTCCTGGGAATCTCCAGAGGCGGAGAACACCTCTGCTTCTGCAGCCCAGCGAATTGCACTCATACATACACACAGGCACACACTCTGTAAAGCAGCCCTTCTTTAATACACACACACACACACACACCCAGTCAATAATACGGCGGAAAGAGAGAGCAGGGGCTCACAGAGATGACATCATCATGCCAGCAGGGCGGACACCATCCTTCTAATGTAATCACAATGTCAAACTAGATCCTTCAGATCGCAAAGTAGGTCACATGATTTGTTAAAGTGTCCTAATATTGTGCTGGAGTCTCCTATGATATATTTAAAAGCATCTAATGTCAGAAAACATTGTGATTTTATCAGAAGACGCATTCAATATATGAATCATTTTGCATTGACTTCGATACGATTCGTTTGAATCAATTAAGAGCTTCACATCTAAACCCCGCCTTCTTTTATGAGTCAGCTTGGCTCTGATTGGTCAGCCGGCTAAGTCTGTTTTGATTGGTATTTCTATCTGTTGTGGAAACCAAATGGCCATTGTGTTGAAAATGAGGCGGGGTTATGCAAATTAGTTACTTTGTGTTGATGTACATCAGTAGATTCAGATTCGAAAATATAACAGCTTGTTATATTGATTCAGAGATGACTCTTTTTAGATTATTTGTTGTACATTTTTTGGGGTTAACAACTTTGCAGACTGTTTACATTGAATTACAGCTACAGTACAAGCTGCAAATAAGATGTTTTTCAAAAATGTTTATGTATTTGATTTTAACTTTGCTAGCAATTGAGCTCAATATGGCTTGTATCTAGGGGCTGCATAAAATATTAACAACAACATCAACAATAGTTCAACAACGCCATTTCTCCTGCGCTCTTCTGCTATGTTATTCATTGTTCTAGTGGGTTGATCCATTAGAAAAAAAAAATGATTCAAAATCACGATGTATGCATTCTGGATATAACTCTTGCAATGGTTGAGGTAATATTGTGGCATTACCTGTTAGTGGATGTAACGAAGCGTTATTTAGATTACATGGAAATTGTATTTCATTGAAAATAATTGAATGAGTTGATGATTCTATTGAATTACCAATGATGTCAATATAATCAGTGATTTTAAAACAGTGAATGGAGCAATTGAAGTGCTTTACACACTGAGGAAGGCTTTGTGATGAAACATCTGTGTCTTTTGTAACTTTTCCCAGTAATAAATGTAAATGCTCACACTTAGCTGATGATTGATTATAAAGCGTATTTGGCATGCTGTCCCGGGAGAGAGCCTTAAGATGCTATTTTAAAGTGGTCAATTTACTTATGTTGTATGTTTTTGGATGGTGCGAGGAAACCGGGGAACCCGGGAAAAACCCACTCGAACACTGGGAGAACATGCAACTGTGGCAACCCCAGATTAATAAAGGGACTAAGCTGAAAAGAAAATGAATAAATGAATGAATAAAACTGAAAACATTTTATTTGCAATGGCAGAGAAAAATGCCCTGTGAGCAATAAATATTTGCACATCATTGCTCTCTCTCTGCTGCCATTTGCATGTCAAATATAAAACTCATTTACAGATCGTGACATTTTCAAGAGGACTAACCTCAGCATCACGATAGCATGTAAATAATAGGGCTTGCGTATGATATTCTCTCTTTCACATCTGTCTTGTATTTTTCCCAGTGTTTATGTTTTCAGATTCACTGTGTGTACGCCACGTTTATCAGCTGTTTCATCTTACTTGCCAATAAAAGAAATAAATGTACGATTTTAATAGGGATGGCACGGTGGCTCAGTGGTTAGCACTGTCGTCTCACAGCAAGAAGGTTGTTGGTTTGATTCCTGGCTGTGCCAGTTGGTGTTTCTTTGTGGAGTTCTCCCCGTGTTGGCGTGGGTTTCCTCCGGGTGCTCCGGTTTCCCCCACAATCCAAACACATGCGCTATAGGGGAATTGGATGAACTAAATTGACCGTAGTGTATGAGTGTGTGTGAATGTGAGAGTCTATGGGTGTTTCCCAGTAGTGGAAGGGCATATGGTTGAATGAACATATGGTTAGCAGTTCATTCCACTGAGGCCACCCATGATGAATCAGAGACTAATCTGATGGAAAATTAATGAGTGAATGATTTAAATAATTGAATAAATTAAATGAATAAATAATTCAAAATTAAAATGTAATAAAATATAAATTAGTAAATACTGACATTATTTACTCATTAATATAAATGGGATAACATTAATAATATACTATTAATGAATGATTTAATAAAAATGTATTCATTCATTCATTCATTTTCTTTTCGGCTTAGTCCCTTTATTAATCCGGGGTCGCCACAGCGGAATGAACCGCCAACTTATCCAGCATTTGTTTTACGTAGCGGATGCCCTTCCAGCCACAACCCATCTCTGGGAAACATCCATACATTCTCATTCACACACATACACTACGGACAATTTAGCTTACCCAATTCACCTGTACCGCATGTCTTTGGACTTGTGGGGAAAACCGGAGCACCCGGAGGAAACCCACACCAACACGGGGAGAACATGCAAACTCCACACAGAAATGCCAACTGGCCCAGCCGGGGATCGAACCAGCGACCTTCTTGCTGTGAGGCGAACGTGCTACCCACTAGGCCACCGTGGCGCCTAAAAATGTATTAATTAATACTATTAATAAAATATACTATTAAAAATACTCATTACTAATTAAGTGACTTATGATATTTTAAAGAATGTTCAAAACCAGTAACCAATTGTCACCTCTTGTGTCCAGTCCTCAGTGTGTTGTGACACCATTGACTTCAATATTAGGGAAAAAAGGACATAGTCAATGGTTACTGGTTTTTAACATTTTTCAAAGTATCTTCTATTGAGTTCAAAAACAACAACAACAAAAAAGAAGCTCAAACAAGTTAGTGACAATGAAATAGTGAGTACATAATAATGACTTCAGTTGAAACGGCTTCATATTTTTGTGGAATCTAATTTTAAAAAAAGATACCGCTAAAAATGTGATTACTTTTAATCATTAAGGACACATTAAACTGTTCATTAAAGAAATCTACAACGTAAAAACAATAGTTTATATGCTTCGTCAAAATAAATCCTAAAATAGTCAAACTATGAAGCAGGAAAGCAAAATTTCTACTTTTTTGTACATAATTATATGCAAAATGTAATCTTACCATGATAATTAAATACCTCAACTGTTTTATTTGCTATTTATTTATGCAATTTTCAAAATTTTCTAACATAATTATGTGCAAAATGTAATCTCATCGTAAACATTCAATTCTTAAACTGTTTTATTCACTAATTATTTGTGTGATTTTCTACTTTTTCATACATAATTGTGTGAGACGTAATCTTAGCATAATAATTAAATTCTTAAACTGTTTTATTTGCTATTTATTTATGCAATTTTAACATTTTCCAAACATAATTATGTGCAAAATTTAATCTTATTATGATCATTCAATTCTTAAACTGCTTTATTTGCTATTTATGTGATTTTCTATTTTTACGTACATAATTATGTGTGAAATGCAATCTTATTACTATCAAAGCCTTATAAACTGTTTTATTTACTATTTATTTGTGTGTTTTTCTACTTTTTCATACATAATTATGTGTGAAATGTAATCTTATAATCATTAAAGCCTTATAAAGCGTTTTATTCTGTTTTTATTTACGCAAATCTCACATTTTTTGTACATAATAATGTGCAAAATGTAATATTATAATCATTAAAGTCTTATAAACTGTTTTATTCACTATTTATTTAAGCAAATTTCAATTTTTTTGTACATAATTATGTGTTAAATGGAATCTTATAATCATTAAAGCCATATGAACAGTCTAATTCTGTATTCATTTATGCAAATTTCACATTTATTATACGTAATAATGTGTAAAATGTAATCTTATAATCATTAAAGTCTTATAAACTGTTTTATTCGCTATTTATTTATATGACTTCCTCTTTTTACATCTATATTTGAATTCTGGGTGAACTGTTCCTTTAAGAGTGCTTCAGCCAGATCCATTACCAAGCAAATCTCCCAGGCACACAGAAATAATCTGCGCAAACACACGTCTAAATGAACATCCTAGTCTCTTTACTGTAAGCAGGGCAGGAGTGTGTTTGTCCTGGCAGTGTTTTCCCTCTCTCATCTCCTGTAATTACAAGCTGGAGGTCGCACGTATGAACGTATGTTAGGGGGGAAAACATGCAATAATAACCATACGCTCCAGCGCTGACATATAGAGTAAGTATATATGCGGTGGAGTAAATCAGGGTGGGATGAAGTGAGCTGCAAAGACACTAAAAGCAGCATCTGAGACATGTAATTATGTAACATGACACAATTAGAGACTCCTGCGCTATATAAAACACAGCTAATGAACATGACGGTGCTTTTATGTTTGAAGACATGCTACCATATGGGAAGGGAACTGCTGGCACTTTAATCTATAGCTTTAAACCAACGTATGCACTGTTTGGAATCAGTATGATTTGTTTATGCTTTAAAACAAGGTTATTCTGCTCACAAAGACATTAACTTCAACAAAAATACGGCAAAAGCTGTACAATTGTGATATGTTTTTCCTGTGTAAATATTTAGTAAAAAAGTGTTTTCTAATTGATTAAATAAAATTTTTTAATCAAATTTTAAATGTGTGCAATTTTCTACTTATTTATGTGTTTATGTATTTATTTATTTATTTATTTTATATAAAATGTTTTATTCTAGTTTTTCTTGTTATTATCATTATTATGTTTTCTTATTAATTTAATACAATTGTATTCATTCCTCTGATGTAAATCATTATAAATAAAATTATAATTATAATTTATATTTTTGTACATTATTATTATTATTATTATTATTATTATTATTATTAACGGTTTTGTTTTGATTAAATACAATCTTTTATATTTGTTTTATTTTAATCAAATTTTAAATGTATGCAATTTTGTACTATTTGTGTATTTATTTATTGTATATTAAAACAATTTATTTATTTTACGTTTATTCTACTTATTATTATTATTATTATTATTATTATTTCATTTATTTTCCTTCGGCTTAGTCCCTTCATTCATTCATTACTATTATTATTATTATTATTATTATTATTATTAATAATAATAATAATAATAATAACAATAATAATAATAATATTTCACTTATTTTCCTTTAGCTTAGTCCCTTCATTCATTATTATTATTATTTTTTTATTATTATTATTATTATTATTAAAAGTTTTCTTATTGATTAAATATAATTTTATTTATTACAGTGATGTAAATAATAATAAATAAAGTGATGTAAATTATTATAAATATAATGATATAAATCATTATTATCTGCAGCTGAAGATTGAAGAAGAAAAATATTTATTATTATTAATTATTATTGTCAGTGTTAATAACTGTTGGGCTGCTACATATTTAAAAAGTAATATAATAAATGTGTTTACTTTTATGCATCAAGGGCATATTAAATTGTTCAAGAGTTAAAGAAAAAGGTAATTTACATCAAAAAATATATAAACTATTAATATAATATGGTATTAAATAATACATCTAAATATTAAATACATGTAGTTATTATATTTTCATTAAAGAACCCTGAAAAGTAAAATAGTAAAGTCAGCTTCCCATTAACTATGAAACAGGAGAAAATGTTTTGAACATAATTAATAATTATAAGAAACATTAATGATTGTGCAACAATGATTTAACATGATTTAACATAATATGATGATTTCTGAAGGATCATGTGACACTAAAGACTGGAGAAATTTCAGTTTTCATGACAGGAATAAATTAGTATTTTAACTATATTCACTGTTATTAAACTGTTATTAAAAACTGTAATAATATTTACATTTTTTACCAAATGTTTGATTACATATATGCTGTTATTTTGAGCAGAATAGTCTTGTTTAAAAAAAATCTCGCTGATGCCAAACTTTTGACTGGTAGTGTATAAATAAGCATGAGTTAACTTCTCAAAAATGAGTTTAGAATTTCCAAATCATCAAGGCTCTGATGCTGTAAAATGCTGCTTTCATAAGCATAAACATTATTTATTCATGCTGTTATGCAAGATTGGAGCTCACAAACCCTCAGCACTGATCGATGAGGAACTGTTTGTTCAGACTCAGACTGCACGGAAAATCTTTGGCATGATATTGTGGATATAAAATGTATGTAATACATATATTTTCAGGTTTGAGACAACCAAAAGCAGCTGCTAAGTAGTGACTGTTTTCAAACAGGTTTCTGCCTTTTTTATGCCTTATTTGCTGTTTATTTATGCAATTTTAAAAATGTCGTACTTAATTGTGTGTGAAATGTAATCTTATCAAAATGATTCAATTCTTAAACTGTTTTATTCGCTATTTATTTATGCAAATTTCTAATTTTTCATACTTAATAATGTTTAAAGTGTAATCTTAGCATAATAAAAAATTTTTTAAACCATTTTATTCACTATTTATTAATGAAATTAAACATTTTTTTGTACATAATTATGTGGAAAATGTAATCTCATCATAATCATAAAATTCTTAAACGGTTTTATTTACTATTTACGCAATCTTCTACGTTTTCATACATAATTATGTGTGAAATGTTATCTTATAATCATTTCTATTCTTAAACATTTCATTCACTATTTATTTATGCGATTTTAATTTTTTTTGTACATAATTATGAGCAAAAAGCAATCTTATGTGATTTTCAATTTCTTTTGTAGAATTATGTGCAAAGTATAATCTTATCATATTTATTAAAAATTGTTGAACTATTTTATTCACTACTTATTTATGCATTTTTTTTACTTTTTCGTACTTAATAATGTGCGCAATGTAATCTTATCATAGTCATTAAATTCTTAAACTATTTTCTTCGCAATTTATTCATGCAATTTTCATATTTTTCGTACATAATTGTGTGCAAAATGTAATGTTTTTCTAATCATTAAATGCTTAAACAGTTTTATTTGCAATTTATTTATGAAATTTTCTGTTTTCATACATAACTGTGTGCGAAATTAAATCTTATCATAATCAGTTCTTTTCTTAAACATTTTATTCGCAATTTATTTATGCGATTTTCACATTTTACACAAATATGGCACATATTATAAATTTACACATTTAAATATAAATATATAATGTACATAAATATGTGTGAAATGTAATCTCATCATAATCGTAAATAATTTTTTTATTTGCTATTTATTTATGAAATTGACCCTTCCAAACAGGTTTCCGTTTTTTAAATATTTTGTATGAATTTTTCGCTAAATTATTTATATAATTTTGAACTTTGTTGCAGCTAATTATGTATAAAATTTATATATTATAATCGTATTAAATTAAGAGCTTTAAACGAAAACAGCTCATTGTTCAGCAATTCACATAAATGGAAAATAACAGTATTTTAGTTGCACTTTTTAAAATAAATTACTAAATATATGTTAATTAACCATTAGTGTGTGCTTTTATTGTTTTTTACGGTTATGAATTGAATTTCGGAACTACTTTTGATGACTTTTACTGACATTTTAGTAGTTTTTAATTACAAATTGTATAAGGAAAAACTCAAATTAAGTACATTTGAAAAATTAAGTTCGGAAAAAGTACAGGCTTTGGTACCGTAATTCATAAGATCAACCTAGACAATATATAAGCTCAACCTATTTTTTATACACATAATTATAATTAGATTAATGTCTTATAATGCAATTCAAGAGCATAAATAAATGGGGGGAAACATGAATCACAAAATATGAAAGGTTTATATTCATAGATTAGCATGAAAACAGCAAAACATTCAGATATTATGCGATGATAGTTACATGATGTTTAATAATTAAAGTTTTAGAGTTTAAACAAACCTCTAATCCTACTAGTGTTAGCAAAACTAACAGTAAACACACTTAGCAAACACTTCTGTCCTTTCACAATCCAACACAAGCTCCCAACCTTATATTATACACACCCATAAGTCACGTTGCCCAATGTGTTTCCATGCATTTCATGTTGTACAATACAATGCACTCGTCTACCACGATCATATTCAAGATGCTCAAAGCAAGCTCAAAGTTCACAAACTCAGCCCTTTTTACCGTGTCGTACCCTGGAGCGATACTTCAGAAATAAAGCTCTCTTTCTCCAGATCTGTGGATGAATTCAGTAGTGTTGTGAGGTTGATGAAGGAAACAAAGCACACGTTTGTTCACACGACACAATAAATAAACACAATAAAAGTCCATCTGATGTTCATCTGTTGCATAATTAAGCTGGATTAACTTTGTGATAAACCATCTGATAAAACATGCTATCAGCAGCCAGCAATATTACTTCAGATAATCTGTGCATTAAGTTACAAAAGAACAGATTCATTTGCATGATGTCTTTGGTTTTACAAGTCAGTAAACACACGGACGAGTAAACGCCCAGTGCTGTGAATCTAAAACAAAAAAACAGCACATGCAAACAATCTGGTGTGGAGCAAAGTAAAGCACAGTGTTAATCACTGCAAGCTGGAAAATGAAATAATAAATAATATAAAATAAAAATAAAATAAAATAAAATAATACATTTATTTATTAAACAACAAAT
>CAIGQQ010008344.1:880555-894278 GCA_903798035.1 Danio albolineatus
ATACATTTATTTATTAAACAACAAATATCTCAAATATAATTTTTTTTTATTATTTCTTTTTTTCTTATCTGCATTTAGTCAATTTATTGCACTAAAAATACTAAAATAATGTTAATAATTATACAGACATATATTAAAAACTAATACGGAACAAATTAGTGATATTTGCAACTATAACAACATTTTAATCAACACACTGAAATTATAAAAAATTTAATTGTTGGAAATTCCTATTACTTATTATTCTAATTATTAATTAATTACTTATCATCATTAATATTATTATTATTATTATTATTATTATTATTATATTACTCCTTATAATTTGACTGCGATGACTATTATTTGACTGCTTAATTACATTTGTAAAAGTCCCATAATTAGACCGTTAATTTAATTCCAAAGTTGTGGTTAGTTTACATAAAAAAGCTGAGTAAACGTGACTTAAAATAGTTAAGTAAATTAAATTAAAATAAAATAAAATATTATTTATTTATTTATTAAACAACAAATAAATTAAACAACAAATATCTTAAATATAACAAATTTTTTATTATTTTATTATTTTTTATTATTTATTTTAACAATTTATTGCCCTAAAAATACTAAAATAATGTTAATAATTATACAGATATATTTTTAAAAACTAACAGGGAACAAATTAGTGATATATGCAACTATAACAACATTTTAATCAACACACTGAAATTATAAACAATTTAATTGTTGGATATTCTTATTACTAATTATTCTAATTATTAATTAATTACTTCTCATTATTATTATTATTATTATTATTATTATTATTATTATACTCCTTATAATTTGACTGCGATGACTATGATTTGACTGCTTAATTACATTTGTAAAAGCCCCATAATTAGACCGTTAATTTAATTCCAAAGTTGTGGTTAGTTTACATAAAAAAGCTGAGTAAACGTGACTTAAAATAGTTAAGTAAATTAACTGTGCGTAATTATAAAAGTTCCAAGTAACTCATACATTTATTCATTTTCTTTTTGGCTTAGTGCCTTTATTAATCTGAGGTCGCCACAGCGGAATGAACCACAAACATATCCAGCATATGTTTTTACGCAGCGGATACCCTTCCAGCTGCAACCCATCACTGGGAAACACACACACTCATTCCCACACATACACTATGGCCATACCCACGCGAACACAGGGAGAACATGCAAACTCCACACAGAAATGCCAACTGACCCAGCCGAGGCTTGAACCAGCAACCTTCTTGCTCTGAGGCGATCGTGCTACCCACTGCGCCACCGTGTCGTCCGTGTAACTCACTTTTTAAAAAGTAAAATTGCTTTTTGCAGTGCAATAAGTAACTCATTCATTAATTACATTATTTTTATTACCACATTACTTTATTTAGATGTCAGTGATGTTTATATTCACTGAACATGCAACGATGACAATCTAATTTTGCACTTCTGCACTATTTTTTCCATTTTTAATGCATTTTGTCCATATTTAACTGTAATGAAATATTGTTTTTTTTAAATAAAAATATACAATATAAAAATATAAAATAAATATAAAATTGTTATTTTAGCATTGTGGTTTTAATTTTTTGTTTTATTTTTCAACTTTCATTTTAGTAAACATTATATTATTTTTGGTGTTTTTCATTTGCATTTCAGTACATTAGTTAAACTAGATATTATTTAATTTAATTTAATTTAATTTAACAGAAATGTTTTTTTAAAGGAACAAAAGGTTTTAATCAACTAAAACAATCCTACTTTAAAAAAAATATTTAAACAAAAAAATAAAATAAAATAAAATTTATAACAACCTATTGAAATCTATAAAACACATGAAGGACAATCTGAAATAAAAATGTGCTTTTCATGCTATACGGCTCCTTTAAGACACACTCCAAACTCACAGAGAGCACAAACACACTCCTTCTTACCCCTTTAAAGCTGCTGATGTGCGCAGTGTTTTCTCTCTCACACTCCTCACACACAACCACTGACGAGTGACTCGAGCACACAGACACAGTGCTTGTGCATTCAGACACAACACTCAACCTGGACTACACGGACAGAAGAGAGATGCCGGCGGTCATTGAGGAGCAGGGCGCTTATCTTTCATTCATTTAAAGGCACAGTGTGCAATTTTCACCACTAGAGGGTGCATAATCACAACAAACAAAGGAGCAGTTTGATGATGTAGTGACTGAGTGTGGAATCATGGGAGTTGTAGTCTTCTTTACGCATGATGACGATTGCATCTTTGCATTGACTTATTGTGTAAATCCCTCGCGCTTCATACGTGTCTGGATTGTAGCAACATAAAAAAACCAATGCTATCTCACGGCAATTTGTAACTTTTTGATTTAGGGGCTCATTTTACTTTGTACGATCACATTTTTACATATATATGCTCATCCTCCAACGAGAGGAAGGGTTAGGGGTGGGGTTTTGTGACACGCCTACTATTAAAAATGTAAATTTTTTTATACGAATGTAATCATTAGATTAGACAAATTATATAGCATTTAAAGGCACAGGATGTCATTTTAACCACTAGATGGCGCATATTCAAAACAAACAAAGGTGCAGTTTGATAACGATGAGACGGAGTGTGGAATCATGTGAGTTGTAGTCTTCATTACGCAGGTGTCTATTGCATCTTTGCATCTTTGACTTTATATGTAAATCCCTCGCGCTTTATCTGCGTCTGGTGTGAATACACAATAATAAAACCGACGCAATCTCATAGCAATTCGTAACTTTTTGATTTAATGGATAATGTTAAATTGAATGATCTCATTTGTACATTTTAGTATGAGTTGCTCATCACCTAATGAGGGGTAGGGTTTTGGGACACCTCTATTTTTAAAAATCGTACGTTTTTATATGAACGATTTTATATGAACTCCTTCAAATTAGATACTTTTCTGACAATACGTATCATTTAAAGGCACAGGATACCATCACAAGAGGGCGCGTATTCACAATAACCAATGGCGCAGTTTGATGACGACGTGACTGATTGTGGAATCATGGGAGTTGTGGTCTTCATTACGCAGGATGTCCAATCGCATCTTAGCATTGACTTAACATGTAAATCCCTCGCGCTTCATCCTTGTCTTGTGAGAATGCATTATAATAAAACCGTAATGTCAAAGAAATTCGTAGATTTTTTATTTAGTCGCTAATATTAATTTGTACGATCTCATTCGTATATTTTAATGCGATTTGCTCATCCCCAATGAGAGGTAGGGTAATGGGTGAGGGTTTTTGGACACGTCTTATTTTTAAAATCGTACATTTTCGTACAAATATAATCCTATGAATTCTTTCGAATTAGCCACTTTTCTGAAATTACGTAAAATTTAAAGCCACAGTATGTCATTTTCACCACTAGAGGGTGCATATTTACAACAAACAAAGGCGCAGTTTGATGATGATGTGACTGAGTGTGGAATCATGAGAGTTGTAGTCTTCATTACGCAGGATGTCTAATCGCATCTTTGCATTGACTTAACATGTAAATCACTCGCGCATCCACATCTGGTGTGAATGCACCATAATAAAACCAACGCAATTTAAAAATCGTACATTTTCATACGAATAAGTTAGTGTGAATTCCTTCAAATTAGCCACTTGACAATACGAAAAAGTTACATAAAATGTTCCCTTGCGAGATCGGGATGAACAAAACTCAACATATTAAAACGTCTTTGCTGTTTCCCTGTTTCCTAAAACCAAATTGGAACTCGACAGTGTGTGATGACTAGGGCCACACGGAATCTGCGCGCGCAGAATTCCGCAGATTTCCGCGCAGAATTCCGCAGATTTACGCAGATTTTTTTTTAGCCCATCATTGATTGATCTAATTGGATTTGCATTGTAAACATTAAATAAAAGTTAAAAAGGTATTACTTTTTACTTAATATATTAAGTTTTTTGTTATGATACTCCCAAAATCATTCCGCATAAATCCGCAGATTTTTAATAAAATACTCCGCAGAAATAGCAAAAAATGTCCGCAGATTCCGTCTGGCCCTAGTGATGACATTAGCACAAACACACTGCTGACTTATCTAGTCACACAGATAAAATCTGACCATTTAAAATGGCTTATTTCAGTGCATTTGTACAATCTTTCATACATTTGGGATATAAGTACAAAAGTCAGCAAAATATAAAACACTGTTCAAGTGGTTTCCAGATATTTTAATGAAACAATCATACACATTGTGCCTTTAAAAAACTGAAGAGAGTGAAAGACTGTGAAAACCATAAAAACATAATAAAAACGGCTATGGGAAGTGTAGAGAAGGGAGGTGGAAAGATAACAGCCATTGTGACCTTCAGTCTTTCATGATGATTATTTTATCAGAGGAGAGACTTGAGGGAGAACTGGGGTGTGTGATATTTATAGTACACAATAATATTGACATTACTTAGCCAAAAAATGAACAAAAGCGCATTTTGAGAGTCCTGACGCATTGGTTGAGCGATGAAGGCTATTAAAGATCTGTTAGAATGAGCTTATAATTCAAAGCAAAATAATATCCCAAATGGGTTTGTGGATTTTATATATTAATAAGACATGTTATTGTTCAGTAACATCATAAACAGTGGCATTTTTATGAATATCAGATCTGATACAAATAATATGTGATACTGATACTGATCTACAGTCTAACGAATAAGAAGTTCAAACTGATTGAGTTGCATCGTAGACAAAATATTGTCCCGTTTTCACTTTAGTGTTTTATTCCTGATCTAATCTATTTTTAAACAAAACATTTGAGCCAATGATTCATTCATAAATATTGTTACTGTACTTGCTTTGTGTCTAAAATGAATTTGCCATTTTAAATAAATCATTTGATCGAATGATTCAAGGAATCACTTAAAAAAACATCACATATTAAAACTATTTATAGTGCCATATTTGCTCAGGGATAAATTAAACCAAATATTTTTCGATTATCATTATCATAAATAAATAAATAATTAAATAAATTAATTAATTAATTAATATCCAAAAGATATGTTTTGTCAATATCACACATCCCTATGGAAAATTGTTATTACTTATGTACTTATGAACTGTTATTATGTATGCTCTCTAACGTTGTTCAAACTTGTATGATTACATTTTCCCCATTAAACCCAAATAGAGATATTGTCAAGAATGTTCATGCTGCTCTTTTCCATTCAACGAAACTGAACAGAAACTGGGGATCTCTTTAGGTCTAAAAAAATACAAAAAAATCACAATAAATGAATCACAAGTACTGCGTTTGACCACCTATTCCAAGTCTTATGAAGTATTTCAATATTTTACTACGACACACATCTATATCATAACTTTAAATATTGCTACAATACATAATCTTGCCAACATAAAGATAAATACAAGGCTTCTGTGAAGATTAGTGTTGTCATCATGTGCACAAATTTGACTTTTTTACATTTTTGTAAAACTCCAGACATATTCAAGATGTTCAGCCAATCACATCGCACTAAATCAGTTGGCCAATCAGAGCACTGTCGTCTAAGGTGGAGTTTTGTACAATCTGGAACTCAATCAGATCTAGTTATGGAGTATGGGAATAGAGTTGCTCAAATAATGTACAGTGTGAATTATATAAATACCATTACAATACACCACAGTTTACTGTAGTAAAAACTAAAGTAAACTACCGTGTTTATTATTTGTAATCAGTTAACTATAGTTAATATTACAGTAATATGCTGTAGCATTCATTAACATGGTGTTGTAAATATTATAATATACATACAAAGTATAATACACTTTACTCTAGTGTTTACACGATAGTATTTACTATAAACGACTATAACATCTATAGCGACTAAATAACGACTGTGGCAATCTTAACTTTTAACATAACTCATAAACAAAACATGTACTGGTCACTTGTGAGATATATTAACAACACCATAGTCAAATCTGACGCATTACACAGCGGGGAATATAACTATTGAAGGTTGCTGAAGAACTACGGAGAGATTTCAGCTGCTGTCTGGGCCTTCCTACACCTCCCTTTCTTCATGTGTTCAATACTTTTTCCCTGCATCGTTTCATTTTATCATGCACAACTTCATTTGTAAACTAATTAGATTTGTTTTCTTTGCATATATGGATTTCTTTGGTTGTTACAAACATCCGGGTAAAGTCAACGGCACCTTTATAAATGTTTTTTTTAGAAAAATGGTTTAATACTTATTTTTATTAAATGTTTATGTTTACCATGCCAAGAATGAATATTAAACGCATACTTTTAGGACACTTTTGCTGATTTTTTGTCAGTTTTGAGTCCTATTCCTCATTCACATTCAGCATGAGCATACTGTAAAACTCCATATCAAAACAACATAACAATAAGCGAATGATGACAGAATATTAATTTTGATTGATTTATTCCCTCAAAAACCCAGTATGTTAGTTTCTTGAAAGGCTGTTTTGCTGCTAAATTGTACCAAAATGAGCAGTAAACCAAAACAAAAGACACTTGAGAGACTCTGGCGAACAGGTACAGCTTATTTTTCATATGCAAACTAGCGTACATGGACGTGTGCGGCGAAAGGAGCACTGATTTGAATGGATGTGCCATGATGAAGGAACACCTGTCAACTGATGTGAGTTAATAAAGTGCACGAGGATGATCTAATGAACATAAACATCTCTTATTAATGCAATGTCACGTAACATTTGTTAAACACAGATGTTTGAATACCACTCTGTTAAATGTCTATTTATCTGTCTCAACAAAAAAGCTGTGTAATTACTTTAAACGGCGTCCGATTTCAAATAATGAATGCTCTGAAAAATAATTAGATTTTAAACAATGCTAGCGTGCTGTAGTGATCGGTTGCCAAGGTGGCATTGTTGTTTGTTAGTTGCGGTTTGGTTACTAGTGCTTCTTTACTGACTCAAATCTGAAGTCTCTAAGCTAAACCTGTCTGCTTCTTTTGCTTTAAATGAGACGGTTACACAATAAAGCAGAAAGGGGAATTCCTTGCTGCAATGTATGTGCTTTGGATGCTTCTTCATAAGCTTAACCACTCACTGAATATAAAACCATCCTGATTCACCAGATTATTTGTCGCTAATTAGAAATTAAAACCCAAAACTAGTTGCATAAATCAATGAAGCATGGAAATTCAATGATTACACTAAGCAAAGATTCAGTGTAGAAACTCAAGTTATTACCTCAGCATTTTCAAGTTGAAACGTCTCCTTATCCGAATTGGAATGGAAGCCATTGTTGTCTTCTGAAATAATAATAATAATAAAACATTAAAATCATTGATAGACGGTAATATGACTCTTTCCAAAAATATTCTTCTTTTTTGGGTTGTTTCTTCAAAAATAAGCTGCTGTGAAGTTAGTGTCATTTTTTTTGTTTTGAAGATGAAACTGTTGAGATAATATGAGCCGTTCCAGAACGACAGAAGCTATTTTGTCACACTTTTAAGGTATAAACATAGGTGAAGGTCATAAAAGAAATCAGAACAATAACAGTGTGAAGAATTAGAATTAAATACATGATAAATTACTTTTTTTATTTATTTTTTTACATTTTTACACATTACATGTAAATGCATCAGTATATATGCATCAGTGCGTAATACTTACTACTCACTACTCTTGAGTACTTTTTAAAGGGCTATTTTTTACTCATACTTTAAGTATTTACAACAGATACTTTTACTCTACTTGCACATTTTAAGCAAGTAAGCAAGTAATTGTACTTTAACTTAAGTATGATTGTTTAGTACTCTTTCCACCATTGGTTATTACTCTTAATGATTTGCAATAATTAATTTAGGGATATTAAAGGCATATATATAGAACAAGAATCCTTTAGTAACATATCAAAAGATAGCATTTTTTGGATTTTTATGTATCACAGGCCAGCTCTGAATACTAATGAACTAATTTATTATTATTTTAATTATTTTAAATAATATATATATTATAGGTGGATAAATGAAATATATTTCATGTGCCGAGTATTTGTGTTGTGTTGGATGCACAGATTGCTTCCAAATCTGACCAATCAGATAGGGCTGTGCCATCTTTATCCCCGCCTCCCTAGTAGTTGCTGTTCTGCTATTGGCTGAAGCGGCCCAAACCCAGAGGTGAAAATAAACACTAATAAACACTGATGGTAGAAGTCGAGAAGGTAGAGATAATTAAAATATAGAAAAAATAAAGAAAGCTATCTGAATATCTGCCTACATGAATGTCTAAATGTAACCATGCAACATTATTTGTTCATTTAGCCTGAATAAGATTTAATTAGATCTGAAATATATAAATGACTTGTTTATTTTTGAATTATCATTACATAAATGAATAATTTTTTTTTAGATAATAGCTGATAAAAATGGCATTTCTCTAGGGCAGTGTTTGTCAACCCTGTTCCTGGAGGCACAGCAAGCTGTCTCCCTTATCTGACCCATTAATTTCAGGTTTTGGAGTCTCTTCTAATATTCGGATCATCTGAATCAGGTGTAGAAAGTGGTTGTAATTGTGTACTGTTGGAGTGCCTTCGAGAACAGGGTTGGGAAACACTGCTCTAGGGAAAACATATATCACAAGGAATATGCTAATCGCAACACTCTACAACACATATCACATATTTTCCCATTTTTGTGGAAATTTATAAGAAAAAACATTGCATTTTGTACGACTTCTATGCTGTTGTTCAGAATAATCTGTGTTACATCTTATGGTGAACATGGTTATCGATCCCAAACGCTGACCGCATGCTGACACACACTCCAAAAACAGCTAAATACAGTTGAAATCCCAGAAGGGTTTTCATCAGATCCGGCTAAATTTACATCAGGCCAAGCTCATGTTTAAGTTGGGTTCTCCGTAAACCACGGTTAACTCCCTACCAGAGGAGACGCACTGTAATAGCATGCTTGACTTTCTAAATCCAGACATCTAAGTGGATATTTGAGCAACCTTTAAGAATTTTTTATGAAGAATCTTCTCACAGTTTTGAGAGTTTTGTTTGCAATAAAACATCAAAATATGCACCTTATAATACATTATTTAGAATGTATATTTTTATTTTATGTACAAGACTAGCATGCACCTTCTTCAAAAATTATCACATATAATTAAATGTCAGACTTAAATATGAGCATCATAATAAATCTAGACTTTATATAGTCGATATAGAGAAGAGAAAGGAGAAAAATAACACTTTCGTTCAATGAGAAAAAAAGCAAAACATACTTTTTTGTGCACCAAAAACAGAACCATATTCTGTTATCTTGTTACTGGAAACTGTTTAAATGTAAATCAGTTAGTTCCTGAAATCTATATATCAAACATAAAATCCTAAAATCTAACATAAAAATCTAATTAATGAAGTCGCTTCAGTCTATTAAGTGTTCATCTTGAAATATTGTTGACAATCCAAAAAAACTTTAGGTGTATATGCTCACTTTATGAAGATTTTACAGCAAAACAACACTTGAAATATGAGCTGAAGGTGGACCCTTTTAAAATGATAATAAAAATTATAAACTATCAATGAATGGATGGATGAACGAACGGATGGATGGATAGATGGATAAATAGACAGACAGATAGATAGATCATGTGAATATGTGCATATTTTTAATGACAAGGTTATATATATATATATATATAACAATTTTTGCAATATTTATATATGTGTTGCATATATGACATATTTTACTTATGTTAAGTCCAAAAATGAAATTGTATGTCATTTGTAATTTGCATATACAGTACTACCATGTATAAGATTTCAATATGGGGATCATTTAGACACTTTAGTAATGCCTGTATATACTTTAATTACAAAATTCTCCCCCAAAAACATGAGAGAAAGTGAACGATGGCTGTATTTTTCATGTGGGTGGACTAATCTTTGATTCACAGGAGGGCAGCTGATCACTGAACCCATAAAATCATGTAATAATAGTGTGCGTTATCATTTTCGCATGAACTGTCTCTGCTGTTTTTAAAGATAACATTTTATAACTGTTCATAACTGTGTTGCTATGTTTGCATCTAAAAGTGTGAATAAGTTTGATGCAGAATTAAATTAAGATGACCCTTTTCACAAGATGTAAAAGTCTGATGTCTCTAGAGTGTGTATGTGAAGTTTTAGCTCAAAATAGCACACTAATAACGTTTAATAACTCTCTAAAACTGACCCTTTTTTGGCTTTGATACTAATTGTGGTGTTTTGGTGACTGTCGCTTTAAATTCAAATGAGATTGTGCTCTTTTAAAAAGAGGGCGGAGCTACAAATGCCTGTGTGTCAGCATAGTGTCAGATTCAAAACAAGACTGATGTCCAATGCTAATGAGAGAGAGATGGTAACTAGTGGGCCCCCTCTGATGACACGTACAAAGGGAGAATGTCAATCAAAGTGTTTTGCAGATTGTTTTAATCAAGTTTGATTAAAAAAAAAATTATTTAAACATTTTTACAATTAGAGGCTGGATATATTGACACACTGTTGCCACACATCTCTTATAAAAAATATTTTTGCTTTAAATTTATTCACCCTCAAGTGAGTATACATGAGTTTCTTTTTTTCCTTTTGAACAAAAAAGAAGATATTTTGAAGAATGTTGGAAACTGGTAGCTATAAAATCCATAGTAAGAAAAAAAAGCTAATGGCATCTGGTTTCTAACATACTTGAAAATATCTACTTTTGAGTTCAGAAGATAGTCAAATTTATTATAACTATTTAAGAAAATGTATATATTTATTTTATTCGCAATCCATTACGCATGATTTTTTTTACTTTTTTGTTTTATTATATATGCATTTACAGATATTTAAAAGCTTTATTTTTTAAATGAGATAGAGCTTTAAAAATAAATAAATATAAGCTTTGATTTTTAATTACCGATTCACATTATCAACTATGATCAACTTTACCTTGCTGTATAAATTCTTTGCACTTTTAAAATCTTTTAATCTTCACCTGTGAATTGCGCTAAATCTGTCGTGATAAATCAATCATAGCGTCTTTATGCTTCGAGGCATGTGATTGGCTGTTTGCTACTGATGTACCGCCTTCATTGGCATGCATGAACTCAAGATCAAAGCCAGAGTTGACAGAGAAAGTTGATGATCAGTGTCCTGGTATGCCAACAAAGCCACTTTGTTTGGTTTTGTCAACTCAAGACTAATCCTGTAATCCTGAGTTTGTTTAGCCACAGTCGTGGAACAGGCCAGTAGTCTCTCTAAACCCTGCTCTGATTGGCCTGATTGACCAGATTATTGGTAACACTCAAAATAAAGCACTCTTAAGTAACCATATCTGAATTTTCAGCACTTAAAATAACACTTCTAAGTCACAGCTACACTTTTTGAGGCAATGAAGACCATAAACTAGCATAACACAAGTCTGTTAAAACACAATAAGGTACTTTAAAAGCTTCATACACACTTTTTCATCACCATTGTAACTGTGCCAACTTTAGGTAAGGCAGGGTGTAAAACTGGAAGTGAGAATGCATGCGAGCAGGAAACTGAGAGCACATGGCTCATATACTGTGGTTAGTAACGTGCACGCAAAACAAAAAAATAGATACGCAAACTACAATAAGAAAGCGACATTAGCAATAGCTACAAAGTTGAAGGTGAAGGCTTTTATGATTTGAGTGGCAGCGAATTAGTCTGTGGTCCTAAAGTGTTAACTAAAGCCAAAGTTGAACGCATAGATGTGTTTATAGAGCCCGTTATCAGCTTATCTGGGAACTCCTCGAATGCTGCGGACAAGTGAAGACAAAGTCAGCAACATCCAGACAGGTCTGACACGTGCAGACATATGGATTGTGTCTTTGCATTAGTAAAACGAGAAGTATTTACTATCAGTCATGGTATGATTTTAACATACAGAGCTGTGTTTAACGTGTAGTTTGCATATGAAGTAGTGTTTTTAATCATATTGAGGAGTCTGTACCACTTATTAATGATGTAGTTCGAATCATTTCCATACAAGTGTAATGAGTTAAAGCAGAAAATGCTCTGTAGAACTGACAGGCTATGACAACGAGAATGGAAAGTATGTGACCATTTTAAAGGGACAGCTCTCCTAAAAGATGAACATTTCCTCGCATTAACGTAGATCAAAACTTTTATGATTTATTTATTCTTCTGTTACACACAAAACAATATATTCTGTCATTCATCCACAGAAAAAACAACAAAATACAATTGAAATAAGGCCCTTCAAAGTAAAACTTGATCAAGTGTTCAACACAAAATGAATAAAAGTTCATAAAACTCAAAAATATTTGTCACTGTATATTAGTTTCCACATATTTTAGCTGATTACATATATTAACTCATATATTTCAAATAAATACTTCTAAAGTCATACTGTAAAAATGATTTGGCGAATAATAATACACTCTTTTACCAGTTATTAGTTTTTTTTAGTTATTGTGAACTCTGATATACATATGTTTGGTTTATAACGCATTTCCCTCCCTGCACTTGTTATATATGCTAGCTTGTGTCAATGTTTATTATCAACTTTCCGTTGCTACAATACTGTAGTTACATTTAGCAACAGAATAAAACGACTATAACAGAATTTCCAAAACTAACCAACACACATTACGAGCTAGTCATAAATACAGTTACGTTAAAATTAGCATTACATGTAAACTAGCTAAATAAGACGCTGTCGCGCATAATTAGGACGGAGCGGATATGCGCATTCGTAAAATCCCCTCCTCAGGACATTAACTCTTCAAAGACACTTTATAAATAAGTCAAACAAAAAATAAAACACATTCAACTTCCATATAAAGCACAAAGCTGAGCGTTGGAGAGTATTTTCCGACTAAACTCATGTGTGGAAATGTGTAAAGGCGTGTTTGGGACACTCACCGCCGCTGGACCAAGCAGTTCGGCTCATTTCTATAAGCGTCTCATCACTCGACTTTTGCGATCCGCGATTCATTTTCTGTCCTGAAATGAACTAAATTTGTTGTAGTTGAATAAGTAAAGCTCTTTCCGGAGCCCACGCCCCGTGATCTGATCTCCAGTGCCCGAGGACTGACCGCTTACTTCACTCTCAGCGGATCAGATTTGCCCACTCGGGTTGGTCTTGGGTCTCCGTTGCCGTTTACGATCCCTACTATGGCAAAAAGCTCTACGTTTAATATTCATGAGCAACCGCTTCACTATTGGACGGTTGGGGTGTGACGTCAACGCGGTCTTATTAATATGCAAAACATCTCTTTTGAATTGGAAAACTGCAAAGCTATGCCAGTGGAACTGTTTAATATTCATGAGCTCATCCTTCCACGTAGTTGGGTTCGTATATTCGCCGCGTACTCTTGCTTTAAAGGCGATGGATATGAAATGATAATTATAATATCATTATAATTCTTAACCCTGGGTTAGCTAAATCATTCACTTACTTGAAGAACAACAATAATATTAGGATATATATTAAAATTATTGCTTAAATGTCAAAGCTCACAAGTTAATGGAGTAAACCCAGCTAACAAATTTAGGTTGTGAGAACGTTCTCATAACGTTACCTGCAATGTTTCGAGAATGTTGAAATGTCCAGTTTGCTTAATGTTGCTAGAACGTTTTTTATGGTCAGCATAACGTCCTTACAACGTTTTCAAAACCAAGAACTTTGTTATAAGAACGTTTTTCATCAACATTATGAGAACG
>CAIGQQ010008344.1:898967-914292 GCA_903798035.1 Danio albolineatus
AAGAAAGAAAGAAAGAAAGAAAGAAAGAAAGAAAGAAAGAAAGAAAGGAAAGAGACAAACAAACAAACAAACAAACAAACAAACAAACAAACAAACAAACAAACAGTAAATAAATAAATATGATAAAATGATTGAATAAACAAATGAATGAAAATTTCATACAAAAAAGGGAAAGTAAACAAACAAACAAACAAACAAACAAATAAATAAATAAATAAATAAATAAATAAATAAATAAATAAATAAATAAATAAATGATACAAAACACTTGAATGGAGATATCTACCTCCTCTAAATTGAATCTTAAACTATTGACAAAGTATTATTTAAAAATAATTAAAATGTCATAATTTTATAATTCAAGCAACTTGGTCCGTGTACCATTTAATTTCTAATTATAAATGTGTTGCTAAGCACATTATTAAATTTCTGAATTGTTTCTATATTATATATTATGTATATATTCCTTTAAGTGACTTGTCAGTGTCGTCATACTGTGCATTGTATAATATAGTTTACATAGTAGTTACATAGGCTAGTTGTTGAAGAATACAGAATTGGGTAATTTGTTTATATTACTATAGCCTAGTTATTGTATTAGCTGCTGTAGCAACTGTACAATAACCAAAAACAGATCAGTTGTATCCTACTTTACTATAATATGGATCAAAACGCTACTGTATTTAAAAGAAATGATTGTTTTGTCTATGACGTCACGAGTCGGCTACTAACCGGACAGCATTCCTGAGCGTCATTGTCAAGAGAAGCCAACAACACGCGTCAAGTTCCTTTCAGAAGCGCGGAAGTTTGTGGGACTTTCGGAGTGTTTTCGGTTTACTCATCTGTTCGTAATGGCCAGTGATTAACGTTTTCTCTCAGCCGACTCGTGTGATAACAGCACCGCTGTCACATCTGGACTGAAGCGACTCACGATGAACCGCAAAATGGGTCACCGGAGGCAGGTGAGGTGAACTTTAACCGCTCTACCGGTCACTTTTGGTTGTGTTGTGATGCTAACCGACTACTATTTCTATGATAGCCTGAAAATACTGACAACTGAGAGCCAAATTGAGCAAATACATACAATAAGCATGCAGAATAAGCCAGCAGTTTGCAAATACTGTACTTTACACTGTACTGGCCCCACTGTACCTGCTGTATTTGTTATTCCGTGAATCTTGATATCATTCATTCAGAAGATGTTAATCTGCTTTGTTTAAAGCATGTGATGGTTACAGAAGAAACGTTATGCTAATGTTTTCGTTACGTTCTAAAAACGTTACTCCTGAATCATTCTCTTCAATGCTATAATTGTTCTTTATAATGCTTTTTGTAATATTTATTGTTATTTTTATAAATCTCTTATCCGTAAACATGTTTCTTTTAACTTCAGCCCTTTTAAAAGTGTTCTTCAATGCATTTGTACAAAATAAACTGATTGCTAACCAAATCGATGAGGCAAATTACAATTTTTGAAAGTAAGAGGTTCAGTATATGACTATCAGACAAAGATTATAGCAGATTTAGTGAGAGAAATAGGCTACAGTACAGCGATTTTGAACGACACTGAAATAAAAAATACTATCAATTTAAAGCAATGCATTATATCTTTAAAAAAAGAAGACCTTTAATTTATTATAGCATATATACACAGATATTTCAGCATTTTGAGATTGCAGTCTCAGAAACAGTGATTCATTTTCTCTGATTGGTGGGATTTTGTTTCAATGCAGTCTCACATAAATTCCCAACTTTTCATTTATTGCCAACTTTTATTAACTTGTGTGTAATCTCATTCATACATTTTAATATGATTTTCTCATCCCCCCAATGAGGTGTGATGTCAGGGGTGGGGTTTGGGGACACGCCTCTTTTTATAAGTGTTATTTGTTTTTATGTGAATTAAATCATATGAGTTTGTACGAATCAGCCACGTAAAATAGTTCCTCGTTAGATCAGGCTGGAGTTTGATGCTGATGTCGTTTTGTTCTGCGCAAATTTCACTATTAAACGAACAAGTCACAAAAAATGTGAACAGATGTGCTCAACTAAAGCATATAAAATTGAATAACCACCTCTGAACTGACAAAAACTACCTATTGTTATTGCCACAAGTAAACGGAGGTTTTAGTTCTGAAACACAACTGTTGTACTCTACAATGTGTAAGAAAATGACAGACCAATGTTTTAGCCTTATCAAAGATATTTGAATTACAGTGTTACTGAAGACAACCTTGACAGAATGTTTAGAGAACATCCCCTGGCATAAATAATACATTGTGCAACGCCGAGTTATATTTTTAGTTTGATAAAAGCTGTAAGGGAAGTAACTGAAATATGAAACTTTCTACAGTGTCTGTGAGAAACTGTCACTTGATTCAGGTTAAGCCGTGGAGATGCAGTATCTGTAGACACGGTATCTGCGAAACAACCTGAGTTTGAGTCATGGGAAGAAACACAAACTCTTCTATTGTCTTGCCTTCTCTATCAAAACATGCGCTATTGTTGAAATACTTCAGCTGGGGTGGAACGTTTACGCAGTTCAGACTATTTAAAGGTCGCTTTAAAGTAAAAAAAACTAATTATCTAGAATCAGATTGCATCGAAGTATGTGAAATGCCTTCTAAAAGTGGGTATTAAAATGCAGAAACAACGTAACCCTCATGACTTGATAACTCTTGAGTCAGCACAATGGTATTCGTGGTATTCCCATATGCACTCTCAGAATTAAATGAAGGATTGCCTGTTGCACAATGAACCACACATGGGTCAGTAGTGTGAAAGTAGAACTCGGTGGTAAATCAGAACTTCCAAAACTTTCCAAAATAGTTCAATTTCTGTTCTGTTCAGTTTGTGCATATGCAAGCATGCCATTATGATGGTTATTATAGCAAAAAACACAAGGCCAGAACTCTCTCACTTTTTAAAAGTGGCACTGAAGTATGTGGTTTCACAAAAAATAGCTTGAACGAATGTGAACTTAACCCCTAAATGAAAATTTACTCTTTATTTACTCACCCTTAAGTAGTTTCCAAACATTTCTGAAGATAATCTGATGAAAGCTGACGACCTGTAACACCAAAATTTAAGTTGATTCTGCTAAATATAGTGGTATGAAATGTACTAGGCTGCTAGATACAAATAAAGCATGAATATGAACATAAAACAAAATCACCTGACTATAAATATACAGAGGTGTGAATAAGTGTTTGCCCCCCTTACATATTTCTTATTTTTGTGCATGTTTGTCACACTTTAATCCTTCAGATCATCAAACAAAGTTAAATATTAGTCCAATATAACTCAAGTAAACGCATCATGCATTTTTTAAATGTAGGTTTGCATTATTAAGGAAAAACAAAATACAAACTACATAGTCCTGTGTGAAAAAGTGTCCCGCCTGCTGAAAGATTACTTAAGTCTGGGTTATCACACCTAATGTCGTGGTCACGCTAGAGTTTGAGCATTGGAAATTCTGTCGGACAGTGTTGCGAAAAAGGGCAGGATTAAACAAGATGATTATACATAAAAAAAAAGAGTGATTTGTCCATATTTTACATTTCTGTACGCTGAGGTCATGTTTTGACCTTTAATAGGTCTCACACAGTCATGTTATGTGATTTTGCAAGTCAGAGTTCACCAAGCTTGAACTTTTCTATGTAGTGAACTGCTAGAGCTTGTGTATGAACGGAAGTCCATGGGGTGACAAGTGCAGTGTGACCGCGGCTTAAGTTCAATTTTTCTAGCCACACCCAGGCCTGATTACTGCATTATCTGTTCGCAATCAAGAACTCACTTGAGTAGGACCTGCCTGACAAAGTGAAGTAGACCAAAAGATCCTCAAAAGCATCTTGCCGGGATCTGACGGCATTGAAAAGAACTGAGAAATAAAATTATTGAGATCTGTCTGGAAAAGGTTATAAAGCCCTTTCTAAAGCTTTTATAAGGCCATTATCTGCAAATTATGGCAAAAACATAGAACAGTGAAGAACCTTCCCAGGAGTGGCTGATTTTAAAGAGTTAACACATACATAAATTGAGACTGTGCAAAAACTATATATAAATACTATACATGAAATTGTGCAAAAGAGATGTTTGCATTTGCAAATAAATAGTTAAATTGTGAATCTTTCCCTCAAAATTATTTGTAAACATGTTATTACCCTGGGTCTTTAGCATGGAATGTTTGTGGAAAGAGACTGTATAGTGGCATAAGTGTGCCACTGTCTCATATTTTTTCATATTGTTCAGCATGATTGTTTGTATTTTGCGATAGTCAGTATTAACTGTTCTGAACTGTTTTTATTGTGTTGTTTTAGGGCAGCATTGACCTTTTGGAAACCATCGGAATTGTGAATGAGAATGGCATTGAAAACCTATCAATGGTTCCAGTGGTAAGACCATATCTAACAATGAGAATGACCTTATATTAGTTCTACAAATGTATTGATTTTACATGGGTTTCAAAGCAAGGCTCTGATGGAAATATTGCTGTTTTGAAAAAAATATATCTTTTTTACAACCTATATTAATGTAAACGGCTTTTAAGGTATGTAATAAATGAAACTCAAGTTAATAAATCTTTTTAAAATATTTATTTCTGAGTGGTCTTTTTGACTCAGCTAATGCTTGCTTGAATTAATCACAGCTTTTACAAACACAAAAGAAATTGGTGCATGTATGAATTCACATTATATATATGAAGAAAGATTTATTTTTAGTAGTAATACTACTAATTCACAGTATTATTCTTTCTTTTGGATGTCAGCACCCTTCTTTGACCTACGATTATGTTCTTGTGGCAAAAACCTCAGATGACGAGAACAGTCACAGCACGAGAAAGCGCAATGCTTTCATTCAAGCTTTGAAACACAAGCAATTGTCCGTAAAGGTAAGTGCACATTTTTGCATTGTGATGTTCTGAGTAGCTTTAAGTTATTTTATATAAACTTGACTTAAAGGGGTTGTGAACTAAAAATCCAAAGTTCCCTTGATATTTTCACATTTAACAGCTTATTGTACAATAAAAACATCCTGTAAGTTTAAAAACTCAAAATTTTGTGGTTCTCCTAAAATCTGCTTATATCGAAGGCGTCCAAACAAAACCACAGGTTCAGGAATGTTCCAATCTATGATGTAATAGTGTGGATAAGCCCCACCCCCACAGAGATCAACACCCATCTGCACTTCACTGCTCATTTAGCCCTGTTAATATGCAAACCTGTCGTCCAATCAAAGAAGTGGGCGTTTACTTTTGAGTCTACAATTGGCCACGCCCATTCAGGCAGTGCTCTGATTGGGGTCAAACAGAAATTCGCCACTTCTAAATAAAGATTTTTCTTGATGTAGAAATCTTGATAACATTATAAAGTCACCTCAGAGAACAGTCCAAAACGGGTAGTTTGGATTCCCCTTTAAGGGAATATTCCCCTTTTTATTATATGAAAGTGTAACTGATAGCTGCTTCCCATAAAATTGAGTTGTGTAATTGTTGAAAGTCAGATGATAGTCAATGATATTTTATAGTCTAAAAATATATAATGGCTGTACTGTATTGTTTAAAGAATGGAAGTCCCAGAATAACGTGCTTTATTGTTCATAGTTGGTAAGTTATGTGTTTTTTCTTTTCGCAGAAATACACAAATGGTGATGAAAAGATGTTTTACTGCATCAGAGCAGCAGATACCATATTTGAGACGTACCGGTATCTCTTAAAAGTGTCTGACGCTTGTAACTGGAGCTGTGAACAGAAGGGTACCGTACCACAGTCCACCAGGTAACACATTCACAGCAATACACACAAACAAAAAATAATCGTTACATTCAATACAACAATAAAGAATCGTTTCATTCCTAGTTAAATTGATTGCAACACTCTAAAAAACAAACAAACAAACAAACCAAAAAAAAAATGTTAACATGTTGAAAATAAAATATCTTCCTAATACAAAATACCTGTAACGATCACCAGCGATCTGACAATTGACAATTTTGCCAGTGAACCAAACTACAACTCCCAGAACTCCTGTGACTCTGTGCTCCAATGACTCCTGCCACAGCTGAGTGTCATCTGGACACTGAGACACACACACACAGCTGAAATTCATTACTGAATGATTACATGGACTATAAATACACCTCAATTTCTAGTGATGGTGAAAAAAAAAATCTGAAACAGTGAACCGTTCAACTCAACTGTATCATAAAAAGGTTCATTACTCGAAGCTTTCCAAATCAGAGCTCGATGACCTGTTGCAAAAATGTCAAACGTTCACAACAGACTCATTCATGTAGTAATACAACAGTAATAATGTAAACAAACTACCCAAATACTGTAGTATATTACACATAAGGTATGTTGCGTTACACCACCGATGACTCTAGTAAAATCCAAGGTATTCAAAAGCATTTACCGTACTCCAACCGGTCCTACACCCACCCACTCGTTCTGAGCAGGGATTGAACTGGCAATTCCTGGATGGGTGAATGCTCTAAGGAGGAAGCTCTGAGAGTGTGGCTTTTGCACTGTACTCGCCAGCTTGCCTCCGTTTCACACTATAATACAATATGCAGCGGCCTTCTTTAAAAATAGTTGTAAAAAATACACTAATACACTTTAGTACGGTTCAAAAGCTTTTTACTATAAATTGTTATTGCATTTTAGTTGAATTACTGGTGTGTAGGACCGACACAGTGCTTTGAAACAGTATAGAAATGTGTGTAATTGATGCCTAATCTCTTGCTATACACTTTACTGACCCACAAGGGTGTTTAAACCTTTGAATCAAAATTTGAAGCAGTCACGTGGGTATAGGCGAAAATGAAGCTCTGGATGTCACTGATCTCGTCATTATAGCAAAACGAATCAAGCTCCAGTACACTACATAATTGCGAGATGCTTCATGCTTCACATCACTACCACTTTCACACACTCTTTGCTGAGTCTTATTTCTGTTTAGAGCATCACGAAAGCATTATCCTTGTCTTACCTTCACGTGTTTTTGACCTTTGCTTTGTTTTATTGTTGACGTTGTTTTGCCGCCTGACCTGATCGTTCGCCTGCTTTTGACTACGTTTCACTCTGTTTAAGGATTCGTGTGGTTGATTTCATTGTGCATCACACAAGCATTGACACACACGGTGAGTGACCTTGCTTTCTATAGTACGTCATATTACATCAGTGTATTTGTGTCATTGATTTAAATGTGTAGAATCCAAAACACAAGTGTTGGGTAAGTTACTTAATAAAAGTAATTGATTATTAATTACATCATTAAAACTAAATCTAAATTATTTTTATAACCACATTGTCGGAAATGTAATTTAATTACATGACATTTTTGAATTCCTTCAACGCATAGGCTATAGAAATTAAACACTATTAGTTATTTACAGTAGATTTGAGTCTTTTACCTTTGTTAAAAAAATGTATAAAGGCAGCATGGTGGCTCAGTAGTCGCTGGTTTGAGTCCCGACTGGGTCAGTTGGCATTTCTGTGTGGAGTTTTCCCCGTGTTGGTGTGGGTTTCCTCCGAGTGCTCACAGTCCCTCACAGTCCAAACACATGCGTTACAGGGGAATTGAGTTAGCTAAATTCACCATAGTATATGAGTGAATCTGATAGTATATGGGTGTTTCCCAGTGCTGGGTTGCAGCTGGATGGGCATCTGCTGTGTAAAACATGCTGGAAAAGTTGGCGGTTCATTCCGCTGTGGTGACCCCTGATAAGTAACCAAATAAGCTGAAGGAAAATGAACGAATGAATGAAAAAAATGTATGCTCAAGAAAAGGTACGTATCAAAACACGAAACTTTTCAAGTTAATGCATTTTTCATGCATACCACATTACGTTTAATTACTGACTTCATTGTTTCTTATACATGTTCAATCATCTTGATAAATGTGATTTCTTTAGTAGGTATAGTCATATAGTTATTCAGCAAAATATATTTGTATAACAAAATAAAGCTTCTCTGAATAGATTTATACATAACTCTTGAATTTATTTACAATATTTAATGCAAGTAGATTGCATGAGTAACTGTAATTAAATTACTTAAAAATGTGCAGTAATCCCATACTTTATCTTTCAGCAGATAAGTAATTTAATTAAAGTGACTAGTTACACCCAACACTGCATTATAAGTCCTCTCGCTTTACCTCCCTCTCAGGTGTTTCAGAATATCTTCCCGATCTGATGAAAAAAGATGTTTTTGAGACGTACTTCTGCTTACACGAGGTGAGATTTTATCACATTTCCTCGTCCTCACAGCATTTTCCTCACCTGTTATGCGGAGTTCACATGGCAGGTTCACTAAATGCTAATTTGTTGATAAGGAAGTATATACCAGTCTGATAATTATGCGCATATTAAAATTTATTACATTTATCCTGCTTAAAATCCAGTATGAATTCCACATGAACTAAAATAATCAGCTACATAGTTATATATAACAATAAAGCAAGTTTCAAATCTTATGTAGGTTATTTTTTACCTCACATAGTCAGTGTTCATGTAATGTATAATATTAATATATATACAGACACACTATTGTCATATATATGACTATATGACTGATATGTTTTAGTTATGATTATACTAACAACGTTGTCTGAAGTTTTGAATAAAGTAAAAATAAAAAGATGAAATACTTCCTATATTTCAAAAGATCTGTATTCTGTACATTAATCATTTGAAACAAGCTTGTCAAAACAAAAGCATATACATATTCAATGCAGAAGTAAGCTCCTTCCTGCGATCGTTTTGGTACTTCTGATTCATTTGCCTATAGCAGAGAGCGAATCTGCATCTCATTCAGTGTGTCGGATGTTTTTCTTTCCAGGTTTTATGGAGAATGACAATAGTTTTCTCTGAAATTATGCAGTTTCATTGAGATTAAAACGGCTCGTGCTGCATGTTTGTTTTGACCATGATTAAAATGCAGTGATTGCCGTTAATTTAAATGAAAGAGCTCAGAGATTTATTTGTCAACTCACCTTTAAGTCTTTTGTCTTAATTCCTAGAAAAGGGAGCAGAAAGAGCTGAAGAAGAGCTGGGCTCGATGGTCTGCAACTTTTCGGGGGCAACCCATAACTAACGTCAGGTTCTCTTTTTTAGTATTTCCTAGTTAAACTTGCCTCTTTTTTCATTATACACTGTAAAAAATATCCGTAAATTAGCAGTTTTCCGTATTTCGTGACTCAAGTTTTTATTTTTCCCCATTTATTTATGCTTTTGAATCACGTTATGAGACATTGATCTTTCGTTTAATAACTTTTAACCTTGAAAAGTTGACTTTTGTTTGCATTTTAATAGTTTTCAGTGCTGTATTCTTTTGGGTTAGTGTTGTATACTATGCTACAAAAACCATGTAATAAACTACTAGTACTTTTTCTGTTATTTATTTCTACATATATTATTTCCAGCCTGATCTCACGAGAAAATGTAAGCATTTTACGTTTTGCCAGTTTAGTGGCTAATTCGTACGAGTTCGTACGAGTTCAGTCGTACGAAAATGTTAGATTTAAAAAATGAGGCGTGGCACCCAACCCCACCCCTAAACCTAACCGTCATTGGTTGATGAGAAAATCGTACTAAATTGTACGAATTAGATCGTACGAATTCATACGAATTACCGGCTAAATCAAAAGTTACGAATTGCCGTGAGATAACGTTGTTATTTCTTACACAATATACTATTTCAAACGACTAAAATGTCTCAACAAAAGTCTCTTTGTTAAACTGTAGAGTTGAATTTTCAACTTCAAAAGTCGACAGGACAGAGATCAACATCCCATAATGCAGTTCACAAACGTAAATAAACGAAAAACACAAAATACGGAAAGTGCTCATTAACAGATATTTACTGGAACAAAAGGAAGGTTTCTTGCTGATTGATTTATTGCCTTTGTTATCAGAAACTACCTTGGCGAGAAGGTGGCTCTTTATTTTCTGTGGTTGGGTTGGTACACATTTCTCCTGATTCCTGCTTCTGTAATTGGGATCATCGTGTTCCTGTATGGCCTGGCCTTCTACAGCACAAGTCCTCTTATGTGAGTGACCTCATATCCATAATTGTCAATCAGCACATTTACACGGACAACAATATTTAGTTTTAAACAATCTGTGAGTAGGAATTGACCACATAAATAGATTTCTGATTACCTTAATGTGGTTAAAGTCATACTCAAATTAAACAATTCAAATTGAAGGTGCCATAGAATGCACTGATACTATATTTTAAACTGTTCTCTGATACCTAACTAGAATGTATGGTAAGTCTAACATTTCTTCTGAAACTGTTTCACATGTCCATTTACAACACTGAGAAGTTTCCAGAGTCTGTTTTTACCTTATTTGGAAGGGTCATGAATATTAATGAGCTCTGCTGTGTTGCTTCTGTCAGTCACTGACGCTCACTGGCATGTTGTACTCTTGAAATGTACACACAAAACAATCATACTTTAGTTTATCAGGCACACCTGTACAACTGCTTGATAACCCAAATTTCTAATCAGCCAATCACATGGCAGCAACTCAATGCAGTTCAAACCGAGCATCAGAATGGGGAAGAAAGGTGATTTAAGTGACTTTGAATGTGGCGTGGTTGTTGCTGCCAGACGGGCTGGTCTGAGTATTTCAGAAACTGCTGATCTATTATCATCATCCCATACAAATGAAACCAAAACTTTTGAAAAAAAAAATAAAAAAATCTGAAAAAGACAATGCATAAACGTGCAATATATTTTTATAATATATCTGTTTGTTTTCTCATTAAAAACACTACAAATTTCACTACGTACACTGTAAACTCACAAAGAATGCTTAATCTGTAAGGCTAACATTTTTGTTATCAACTTTGAATGTAATGTAAATGAAATGCTGAAATAAAAGCAGCTGATGTGTTGTGCTGTGTGTGTCTCGTGTGTGTATGCAGACAGGAGGTGTGCAATTCCAACATCACCATGTGCCCTTTGTGCAATAATAAATGCAAAGTCTGGAATCTTTCTGACACCTGCATGTACGCAAAGGTAATGCACTTATAATTCAGTCAAACACTTTTCATTCCACATTGTCACTGGAGGCTTTTTACTGACATCAGGGCTTCAAAACAAAGTAACCTGTAAACAAAAACACACAAGAATGTTTGTCTTACGTAATTTTGGACATTCTGTAACAAGTGGTGACATTTACGAAATGCTAGATGCCGAACTAAAATGTAATTGTAGTTTAAGTGTCAGAATAATGTTGGCCGCATTATATTTGTGTATAACCTTTAGGGAGCCTTGCCAGAACGTTTGTTGAGAATAATAATGAAATTATGTTGTGCTGTTTTGGCTCACAGGTGAGCCTTCTGTTTGACAACGCGGGAACAGTGGCGTTCGCTATGTTTATGGCCGTGTGGGGTAAGTTCAGCATCTATAACTTGCTTTTAGTTTGGATTGAGTTGACGTTATGATGAATGTTATTGTCTTTTTTTTAGCCACTGTGTTTCTGGAGTTCTGGAAACGCCACAGATCATCTTTCGTGTGCGCCTGGAAGGTCTATGACTGGTGTGAGGAGGAGGTATGACCAGATATTTTTAATTCAGTTCAATTAGTCTTTATTTCTATAGCGCTTTTACAATGTACATTGTGTCAAAGCAGCTTAATATAGAAGATCTAGTTAATTGAAACTGTTTCAGTCCAGTTTTCAGAGTTGAAAAACAGTTTAGTTCAGTTCGGTGTGTTTAATTTTCACTGTGAAAGTCCAAACACTGAAGAGCAAATCCATCGATGCGCAGCTACATGAGTCACAGACCAAGGAAGCCAGTAGTGACAGTGGTGAGGAACAAAACCTTATCAATTGACAAAGGTGAAGAGAAAAAAAACATATTTATAAGGAGTTTTGAACATGAGTTCACTGTACTCAAATGGCCTCCACAGTCACCAGACCTCAATCCAATAGAGCATCTTTGGGATGATTCGCATCATGGATGTGCAGCCCACAAATCTGCAGCAACTGTGTGATGTTATCATGTAACATGAAACAAAATCTCTGAGGAATATTTCCAGTAGCTTGTTGAATCTATGTTACGAAGGATTCAAGCAGTTCTGAAGGCAAAAGAGTGTCCAACCCAGTACTAGTAAGGTGTACCTAATAAAGTGGCCGGTGAGTGTACATAGCTGAAGACAAATGATTCGCCCTCCAGGTGAAATTTGATCTCTTTTACAAATATTTTCAGAGCAAGGAACATTTTCACAGTACTTCCCATTATATTATTCTTCTAGAGAAAGTATTATCTTTAAAACAGGATCACCTGACTTGCCTATTTAGCCTAAGCTGAATTTTAAGCGGAATATCTTTTAAGAGAACTTTAAAATATGATGTGCTGTCATCATGGAAAAGATAAAATGAATTAGTTATTAGAAATTAATTAATACAACTATTATGGTGAATATTTTGTTGCAAAGCCTTCTTTTCACTAAATACAGCACTAACCGCAGAGCCACCATGCTGCTTTTGTATACAGTCTTCATGTATAAATAATTTAATATATTAAAATTTGATTTATATATTATAATATATTAAAATTTAAATACTTTAAACTCTTGAAATGCGCACACGGTTATGGGCCTTGAAAACAAACGTTCAGCCTGATATGATTAAACTTTCCAATCGTGTTCTGAAGTGTAATGTTTTCTTGGGCAGGTCACTCTGCTGCTTTTAACCTGCTTGAATAAAGAGAATGAATTATAATCCGCAGTTGTGTTTGTGTGTTTTTGCAGGAGGAGTTGATCATGGAGATTGTAAACGATGCACATTGTGAACCCAAGATGCACAGACACTCCTATCTGCGCTCCACTATAGTTCTGGTCTTAGTAACTCTTATGGTAAGAAACCAGTATTGATTTTACTGACGAGCATTTACTTCAAACAGCCTATAAAATCCATAGTCCTAAAGTAAAACTTGTATTATTTTATTTGTATTATTATTTCCCAGAGCAAGGATGTTTTTCATAGTATTTCCTCTAATATTTTTTCTTCTGGAGAAAGTCTTATTTGATTTATTTCAGCTAGAATAAAATCAGTTTTTATTTTTTTAAAAGCCATTTTAAGTTCAATATTATTAGTCCCCTTAATTAGCAAAATTAGTTTTGATTGTCTCCAGAACAAACCACTGTCATACAATGAATTGCCTAATTGCCATAACCTGCCTAATTAACCTAGTTAAGGGTTCGAGACACCCTGGAGTACTTTTTTTTTGAGATTGTAACAGATTTGTGAGTGTTGAGCATCAGTTAAGACAGTATTAGCTCCTGTCAGCTTTATTTGTGGGGAAAACTGGATAACGTTGAGCTTTTGTCTGCCAATTTCATCTTTCGGGTTTAAAATATGTGTAAAAATGTTTTAAAAAATGGTGATTCATTATTATTCATAGCGGAATTTTCATATCCTATGAGAAGACCCTGCTTCTAAATTATTCATGAGAGCATGGGCTTTCTGAAGGCAAGGCAAACCTGCCAAGCTGTGAGATCCAATGACTGGGTGAGACTGCGTCTGTGCACATCACAGGGTCGTATGTGTTTGTTTCCATGATCCACAGGGTTTGTTGCATGTTTTTACCTGAGATGCTGTCAGGGCCGATACAGCATAGCTGTTGGTTTGCAGCAGGCATTTTTGTCGAGAGAGCTGTAGGAGAATTGGAGAATGACAGACTTTGTCTTTTATCAGTTGAGTTTGTTACCATTCAGACACATCGCCTATATTCCTGCTGCTGTGTTCACACATGTTTAAAATCCTCCAGATTACCAGCAGCACTAATGGTTGGAATAGACAGAGCAAGAGACCTGCTGCACTGCTGTCCACTGTGTCTGCATTCAGACCCCGGGATTGAGGAGGATAGAAGTCCTTCTCATGTATTGTTTGTATTTATTACGTAAGGTTAGGTCTTTTTGGAGTAAACAAGAAGCTTATGTTCCTGTTAAGCATAAAGCATTGTTAGATACGGTATCACAGCATGGTTTGGCAACCTATCTGTACAATGTAAATCTATGTTGGCGCATCTTTTAAAGACAGGATGGAAAATTGTTGGGCATGATGAATATTTTAAACCTCAAGTTGTATATGAGAATTGTGTTCTCAATCAGGTGGAAAGGATTCTGAATGACCCAACTCATTTTTTGTTTCAACGTTATGAACTGTTTCCCTCTGGTAGGAGATATCAGTCCCAAAGTGTAGGGTGAACCGATATAGGAGATCCTTTGTACTAGTTTCAGTGGGTTTACTTAACAGTTTATCTTAATTAGCATTATAATTATTGTAACTACTGAATTTTGTATTGTTTTATTGTCTGTTTTTAATGGATGTCTGAAGCAATACAGTGATGCCCATGGCAAATTTCCTGTCAAGGACAATAAAGTTTTACTACTTAATATATAAACACGATTATCTTTATAATGATAGAACAGATTGTGGTTATGTGGAATTACGAATAACAAAAATGCAGCAGGACATTAAATGACCCTTTATTTCTTTCATTTTAACTTTGTAAACTATAAAATCATGGCTCTCCTCACGGTTTGAGTCTTATTTTGTGAACCGACTGACAACAGTTGTTCGCTCCACTCTTTATCCCCTGCTTTGCCGGCCACGCCCACTCCTCCCTCTGCTCGCAGAGCGCCACGCCCATCATGGAGCGTTTTAGAAAAATTTCTGAGGTAGACTTGAACTGAAAGAGGGGATTTTCATGGCCCTTTAAGCCTTTAAACTGCACTTTAAGCTGAATAGTAGTGTCTTGAAAAAATGAAAATCTTATTACTGCAGTTTAGTTATTAAAAACGATTTAAATTATATTAAAAATTATGTTTTTGAAAATGTGTTTAAAAAACTTGGTCTTGAACTAAATGGTTTGTCGGTGTGTGTGTTTTCAGTTGCTGATCATCATCGGTTTGTCTCATGCCTTGATTGTGTTTCGAGTGATTGCCACTGTACTGCTGGCTGAGAAAAGCCAATGGCAGCTCATTGGTGACAACTCCCAGACAGTTGCCCTGATGCTTGGGGCTGTGCTTCACTACATCACCATCACCGTCATGACTCGGGTAAACGCTCCACTAACTTCATACTATTTGTCAGGTGGATGCCTTATTTTTAAGTACCCCATGCATGAAATGGCTAAGTGGGCACAGTTGTGTTTTCTGTTTTGATGCATTTTCTGTAGAAACAGGTAGTTTGGAACATACCATAACACTAGTAATCAATAATTTGTATCAAAATTTAATTCTATTTTCTTTATTACATTTATTTTATTTTATTTTATTTTATTTTATTTTATTTTATTTTATTT
>CAIGQQ010008344.1:933226-964313 GCA_903798035.1 Danio albolineatus
CGTCTGCTGCTGCCTGGTGAGCTGGCCAAACACGCCGTGTCCGAGGGCACAAAGGCCGTCACCAAGTACACCAGCTCCAAGTAAAGCGCTGAATCAACTTCAGCTACCCCAAAGGCTCTTTTAAGAGCCACCCATATTATCGAGTTGAGAGCATATAGCTGCGTAGGTTAAGGAATGATTCAAACGTAGCTTAATATGGAGTGCGTATAAGTGGGATGTATGTGTGATTACCATTTCAACACAGCGTTTCAATAACAATTTTGATCTATCATGATACAAGAAAAAAAAACCTTTGTTTTGGTGGTGAAAAAAGCTTAAGTTCAAACCTTACATTTAGGTGGCCTTTTGTTAAAATTATCCACAAGATTAAATCATACACACAACTGTATAATGTAATTAGTAGACCTTTTCTTTAACGCGCAAGTGCGCTCATTTTTCGATTATTTTAGAACATTTGGGAGAAATGACTAGGAATAATAAACGGCAAAAAAACGGTCAAACTACTTGCTCTACAAACACTTATTTACATGATTATACAGACAAAGCAGAATAATATAATAAGGAAATATCAATTTTAAAATAATAAAAATGAATGGAAGTGAATGGGAAAAGTATCAAACGGCTGCGCCCGCTCGAATGCGGAGAATAAGGTCAGTACCCCGGAATATAGTTTTATCTAAATGATTAGCGGTCAACATTTTATTTGTAGCAAGTTTTATGTGAAGGAAATGAGATGGTCAATGTACGCCCTAATATACTAAAACATTTGTTGCCAAATTTGGTCCAAAGACAAAGGTATTTTTGAAATAAACTTGATCCACACATTTAGTTTATAACCATGTTTTAAACCGGTTTTGCGAAAAAAATTAGTGTTTGTGAAAGAAAATGAAAAAGTGGGAGGGTCTTGCTGTTTGGAGGGAAGTGTAGTGATTGGTTTTCAACTGAGACCCCTCGACCAATAGGCGAGATGTATGTTGCCTTTAAAAGCTTACTGCCAAGCTGCTGTGTTGTATTCATTGTTTCTTGAGATCCAACTGAGCAACATGAGTGGAAGAGGCAAAACCGGCGGAAAGGCCAGAGCAAAGGCTAAGACTCGCTCCTCCAGAGCAGGTCTTCAGTTCCCTGTTGGCCGTGTCCACAGGCTTCTCCGCAAGGGCAACTACGCTCAGCGTGTTGGTGCCGGTGCTCCAGTGTACTTGGCCGCTGTGCTCGAGTATTTGACCGCTGAGATTCTGGAGTTGGCTGGAAACGCCGCTCGCGATAACAAGAAGACCCGTATCATCCCCCGTCATCTGCAGCTGGCGGTGCGCAACGACGAGGAGCTGAACAAACTTCTGGGCGGAGTGACCATCGCTCAGGGCGGTGTGTTGCCCAACATCCAGGCCGTTCTGCTGCCCAAGAAGACCGAGAAAGCCACCAAAGGCAAATAAACTAGTTTTATTTTTATACATTTCCCCAAAGGCTCTTTTAAGAGCCACCCACTTGTTCTTCTATGAGAGCATTTTCATAAATGTTACACATGCGTACTGCAATGTATATTATTTCTGTTACAGACAGTATTACATCACAAGTTACTACTTATATTCTTTTTAATCATGTAGTTAACTACTTTCCTCTTTCTGAATCTCATGTTTTATAACTACTTTTCCCATATTCTCAATGACCCTGGTATGTTTAATTAGCTGGAATTACCATCCTCGGCAGTTATTTCTTGTGTCTGTTGTGTGTTCTTGATGTTTCTAATACTGATTAGTTCCCAAAGTGTTTTTGGAGAACGTAATTCGTGATGCAGTTACATATATACAGAGCATACTAATAGAAAAACCGTGACTGCCATGGATGTGGTGTACGCGCTGAAACCACAGGACCGCATTCTGTATGGCTTCGGAGGTTAAAAATCTTAAATCCATCAAAAAAAAAACAAAAAACAAAGGGTCTTTTAAGAGCCACCCATGTTTTCGAAAAAAGTGAATTTTTTGGTTAGAAATCGTTTTGAGTTCTGCATCTAAATGAATTTTAGGAATGTCTAATCTTAAAGTCTGTTACTGAATCCTTTATGTTTGTGTGTTTGTTTGTTTTTATTACTATTTATTTATTTTTTGTGTTTGTAAAAAGAAACTAGATGAACTTTGTTTTTGTTTCAAGTATGTGGAATGTTTAACAATGAATTTGGCGGGAAAACTAATAAAACACAAAATCTGAAAATCAGGTTACATTTTGATTAAACCTTCACCAAGATATTACGTAATTTCAAATTTTATTTAAGAATGGAAGTATACAGTTTCTTTAAAACAATTTTTATTTTTCAGTTAAACCATATTTTTATTGCTCTGGATTTAGCATTACTATATTCAAATGTTTTTCTCCCCAAAAGCAATATTGAATAGTTGAGCTGAAATGTGGGAAGTCATTATTCTATAATGTGGGGGTAACAATTTTTACTTTAATGACCGCAAAGTAAATAAAATGCATTATTGTAGTAAGTGCAGTATCAGGAGGATCTGTGACATTTTACCAGACTTAAGTGGAAAAAAGTCAAACTATGTAATTATGACAGACAGAAAACGCAAGGTTTTTTCACGCATTTGATTTTTTCTTCTATTCTAAATATATATGTTTTTATTTTAATATATTTCTCTCGAAGGACTTCCACATTCACATGATGACATTCATCAAACCAGAACTACGGATTTGAAAGACTTAATTTCACGGTTCTATTGTAATTAATGCATATAGGCCCACTCCATTTCTTTTCTTTTTCTTCTTTGTGACAAAATATGAACGTACTTATGGTGCGCTTACGAGAAACATCTGTTTGTTTATTGACTATTTTCCCAGTAAATGTAAATGATATAAAGATACAGAGGACGTTAACCCATAATGTACATGTAAATTCGAGCGGGAAAGTAAAACAAAGAATATCTATGCTGACGTGGGTGGAAAAACTATAGGTGGAGCCTATAGTATTGAAGTATACTATTGGCTGAACCGGCTGCAAGCAGTCTGCCACAGACGCTGAACTTTCCTTCTAAAATTTGCATAAAAGCCGAATAAAGACCTAGTGTGCGTTGCGGGGAGGAATAGAGTTGATCAGATCCACTCGTGCAACGATGCCAGAACCAGCTAAGGCCGCGCCCAAGAAGGGCTCCAAGAAAGCTGTCACCAAGACCGCCGGCAAAGGTGGCAAGAAGCGTAAGAGGACCAGGAAGGAAAGCTATGCTATCTATGTGTACAAGGTGTTGAAGCAGGTCCATCCCGACACTGGAATCTCCTCCAAGGCGATGGGCATCATGAACTCGTTCGTCAACGACATCTTTGAGCGTATCGCTGGTGAGGCGTCTCGTCTCGCTCATTACAACAAGCGCTCCACCATCACTTCCAGAGAGATTCAGACCGCTGTGCGTCTGCTGTTGCCTGGTGAGCTGGCCAAACACGCCGTGTCTGAGGGTACAAAAGCCGTCACTAAGTACACTAGCTCCAAATAAATCGCTGAATCCACTTCAGCTACCCCACAGGCTCTTTTAAGAGCCACCCATAATTTCTTATTGAAGAGCAAAGTTCTTTTAACGTTACCTAAACGTTTTGATTTTGTCAAAATATCAAGTATTTATACCGCCACATTACCACAGAATAGAACACGAAAACGTTTAGCGAAGTATGAATAAAACTTTGCTGTGGCGTTCTTACTGACTTAAACAGCGTTAAAAGCCATGAAATGTTACACGACATATATCTGAATGTACAATATATACAAATGTAAATTGTAGCAAAAGCATGAAACAACAGACACATTTTGACAGCAGATTATCTTTCTAAACTCAGTTCATATTTGTAATAACATACTTGACTTTCTAGCTCAATTTGTCTCTGCACCATTGAACAGATGTTTGCAGGACGGACGTCGGCCTTCCAGGACCGAGTTTGTGCTCCCCTGCTTTAGTACGACAGAGAACCAGAGTTCGCCTTTAGCGATGGTGTCCTCTTTGTTGACCAAAGACATTGATCGCTTTTTTTTTCTAAACTTCCACATAGAAATACACACTTGTAAGTATGTATATATAAAACTTTTGTGGGTCACACGATAAAATCGTGATTTTTGCAGCAATTTAAATAAGGTACCTGACATAAATTGATTTTTTGTTTAAGTTTTGATTTTTTTCTCTATTTAATCAAAAAGATTCATCAAGATGTCCATAAATCAATGTTGCTATACTAAAAGAAGCTGTTGTAAATGACAAGGCAGGCAATTTAGACTGGAAGGTGGAATACAACAGGTCTCCCAGATAATACAGGTTTATTCTAAAAAGGCCTCCCGTTCCTTTTATTCATTCATATACGTTTTGTTTGAATGAAACATTGGCACTGCTTTACAAAGATAAATGATTGACTGGTTAATGTAAAACTTAATGAGCTAAGACATTTGTCTCCAACTACATGGCACAAACCAGCCAATAATAGTTTTATACAGTAATCAACAATTGGAGTGGTTCAAAAACTTTCATCAATGTAATCCTAAAACTAATAAACAACTTTACTGAAGCGGTTGTGTGAAAGAAGGGGGAGGGGTCTTGCTATTTGGAGGGAAGTGTAGTGATTGGTTTTCACTCTGACCAATAGACGAGAAGTACTTTGCCTTTAAAAGCTTACTACCAAGTTGCTCTGGCATTTGTTGTTTCTAGAGATCTAACTGAGCAAAATGAGTGGAAGAGGCAAAACCGGCGGAAAGGCCAGAGCAAAGGCCAAGACTCGCTCCTCTAGAGCAGGACTTCAGTTTCCCGTTGGCCGTGTCCACAGGCTTCTCCGCAAGGGTAACTACGCTCAGCGCGTTGGTGCTGGTGCTCCAGTGTACTTGGCCGCTGTGCTCGAGTATTTGACCGCTGAGATCCTGGAGTTGGCTGGAAACGCCGCTAGGGATAACAAGAAGACCCGTATCATCCCCCGTCATCTGCAGCTGGCGGTGCGCAATGACGAGGAGCTGAACAAGCTTCTGGGCGGAGTGACCATCGCTCAGGGCGGTGTGTTGCCCAACATCCAGGCCGTTCTGCTGCCCAAGAAGACCGAGAAAGCCACCAAAGGCAAATAAACTAATATAACTTTCATTAGTACCCCAAAGGCTCTTTTAAGAGCCACCCACTTATTCTTTAAAGAGCTTTTTATAAAACTTAAGTTACATAGTAAACAAACATCTGTCCATACATATGAAGCAAGAGTATCTAAATGATAATGGGAATAATTATGTTGCATGTATGAGTTCTGATGTGTAAAATAGCTCGTACAAAAATATAGAAATATTGAGATTGTTCTTTTAACAGTCTTAAATTTCCAACTGGAAGCTTTCTGAATCTTCAATTTTTTTCCCCCTTTGCAAAATAATATCGTCTTGTTCACTTGAGTTTGTCCACACCATGAGGGAGCTGGAGGTTAGCTTATTTTTCTAGTAAAGTGTTGAAGTTACCTATAAAGTTAAGACTATTAAAATACAATTACTTTTTTTATGAAGGTTATAACGGGAAATGGCGCTGGGGCTTTTTAATCTTTGAGCGAGAAAGGCAGTTTGCTATTTGCTGTCACTCATTCGTTCAAAAAGCAGAAACGCGTAACTATTGGTCAAAATGTGTATGTCACGATATGACGTTAATTCTTTAGCCAATCAAATGCCTCAACAACCACTGCCCTCCTATTAAAAAGCTGAGACTGTACACTGTACATACTAGTTTTCTAGAGCTCCATCTAGTAGTTATCCAACAATGGCAAGAACCAAGCAAACCGCCCGTAAATCAACTGGAGGTAAAGCCCCGAGAAAGCAGCTCGCCACCAAAGCTGCTCGTAAGAGCGCTCCGGCCACCGGTGGCGTCAAGAAGCCTCATCGCTACAGGCCCGGCACTGTGGCTCTGCGAGAGATCCGCCGCTACCAGAAGTCCACTGAGCTGCTGATCCGCAAACTGCCCTTCCAGCGTCTGGTCCGTGAAATCGCTCAGGACTTCAAGACAGATCTGCGCTTCCAGAGCTCCGCCGTCATGGCCCTGCAGGAGGCCAGCGAGGCTTATCTGGTCGGTTTGTTCGAGGACACCAACCTGTGCGCCATCCACGCTAAGAGGGTCACCATCATGCCCAAAGACATCCAGCTGGCCCGCCGCATCCGTGGAGAGCGCGCCTAAGCTAACTTTAAATCTCGTATTAAAACCCAAAGGCTCTTTTCAGAGCCACTTCAATGTGTCTAAAAAAGGAATTTATCCAGTGGTTAAAGTAAGACGAGATTATAAAGAAACAGCTGTGTGCTGGAGAGCTATTTAATTTAGACAAATAAGAATTAACAAGCTGTTTGCGTTTATAAGCGCGCGCGCACACACACACACATAGTTCTAAGAATTTTACTCAAAGAAGATATAGTAAATAGAGAATAAAATGTGCATACTTCTCCATTAAAAGAAATATGGTATTTTAATAGGTATACATTTCACAATAAAAAATCGTTAAAATCCAAAAATAAATACATAAATTGATAAATGTTGTTTTATCAAAGACAGTGATAAAACATTTGTGAAAAAGTTATTTTTATCTTAGAAATTTGTGGGGAGTAGCAAAAATTGAACATATATGTGCATAATTTTTTTGCATTTTAAAAGCCACCCAAATTATCTGAAAAAGAGTACCATTTGTTTAAAAGCAATGCTTTTAGTTCAGTAAACCTATAATGCCCTTGGCATTTAATTTGCAGACATTAAAATTTTGGAAAAATACTTTGGTTTCATTTATGTTGTCCACAGTAAAAATCTATACTTGTTCGTGCACATTTTGTAAAGCTGCTCTGGAACAATTGTGAAAAATGCTATAAAAGTATAGTAAAATAAATTCATGATATTATTCAAAGAAAACTGTGTATATAAAAAAGCCCATATATATATTTTTTTTCTCCAATAAATGTAAATATTTAATTGCAAAACATTAAGCCAGAACGTAATTTTGAGCGGGAAAAAAAAACGAAGACCACCCATCCACTTATCTTTTGTGGCACGATGGGCTGGGCTGCTATACTGAAGCAAATAATTGGCTGATCTGCCCTCAAGCTTTTCTTCGTTTTGACCAATGAAATCGTTGTGCCACCTTCATTGCGCCAATACACAAGTCAAATGGGGCTGGTCTTTCCCTCTGAAATTAGCATAAGAGTTGAATAAATAACCAGTGTGTGCCTTGCATGAAGAATCAGTGAGTATTGTTTAATCCACGTTGAACAGATATGCCTGAACCAGCGAAGACAGCGCTCAAGAAGGGCTCCAAGAAAGCCGTCACCAAGGCTGCCGGTAAAAGCGGTAAGAAACGCAGAAGGAGCAGGAAGGAAAGTTATGCTATCTACGTGTACAAAGTGTTGAAACAAGTTCATCCTGATACCGGTATCTCCTCCAAGGCGATGGGTATTATGAACTCGTTCGTGAACGACATCTTCGAGCGTATCGCCGGTGAGGCGTCTCGTCTCGCTCACTACAACAAGCGCTCCACCATCACTTCCAGAGAGATCCAGACCGCTGTGCGTCTGCTGTTGCCTGGTGAGCTGGCCAAACACGCCGTGTCCGAGGGCACAAAGGCCGTCACCAAGTACACCAGCTCCAAGTAAATCGCTGATTCAACTTCCATCTATCCAAAGGCTCTTTTAAGAGCCACCTATTTTAACATTTAAAGAGCTAAATTCCAAGACCCTTAAGTCCGGTCGGTGGTTCAGTTGAACAGAGGTCTCGTTCTTTTGCTGCAAACATGTCTTATTTTGATACGCCAAATTTTATTAATTTTGAAATTTAAAAGAATTTTAGTTTAGAGGATGTTTGCGAATTATCTTTATAAGCCTACAGTAATAACCGGTTCTTGCTTGGTTAGTTAAGACAGGAATGAGAAAGCTAGTACTCTCCATTTTAATCTGTGATCTTTATCTAAACCCCTTGTAATGCTAATGCATATCAGAAAATTTTAATTTCAATTCAAGAAACTTGTCCACTAGAGGCAATTCAAGGCATATAAAGCAGCACCAAAAGAAAACAATATTATTAACATCAATCAATGTAAGAATAGATAACAGTAAAATAACAAATACGTTAATTAAAAATATCTAAATTATCAAAAGGTGCCATTTTTGCAGGAACAAGAATGTTTATTTAAATTGATTAATGTGTGAAAATTTATGAAAAGCCTAATAAAAAAACCACCATGGAAATTGAGGGTAAACATTTAGCACATAAACACTCTAGTTTGACAATGCACGGGATGTACCTTTTAATTACTGCACGGGATTAACTGCATTTTGGACAGCAGACATTGCATCGGTTTTAATGTATCACTCCTACAAATATAATAAACTTGGGATGTTTACTTTCTTATTTACAGATTTTGTATGTCCAATTTATATGATGCACACTGGTGCAGTGTTTTAAAGTACAGAAACGACGTTAAAAGCTTCCTAAAACATGCATTTCCTGAATGCATTTGAAGGCAGTTCGCAAAACATATAAGAGCAATGGATCTGCCGAGTAATTCTTGCTTCACATTGTTTTATTTTTTACACAAGTCGTATGTGCACAGTAAGACTATTTCAGTGAAAGAGCAGAGGACAAATGACTCAATTCTCAAAATACCTTTTGAGGTCCATAAAAACCCGTTGATACTCTTCATATCACTAAAGTCTTTCTAATCTGCTGAAAAATGTTTTGTAGTACTTGTTTTGCTCTGTGTTAAAACAGAGAAAGCACAATTTATTTGGTAGGGCCCGATGACTGGCGATTGAGTCTACACGGTTCTCATGTGACAATTAAATTCACAGCGCCGCTCAGCAGAGCTTCATTATTCACTGCTAGTTGTCGACGTGTGAACGTTCCTGCTCAGAGAAATGGCTGAAACCGCCCCAGCTCCCGCTCCGGCTAAAGCTCCCAAGAAGAAATCTGCGTCTAAGCCCAAGAAAACGGGCCCAAATGTCCGCGACCTCATCGTCAAGACTGTGACCGCATCCAAGGAGAGACAGGGCGTGTCTCTCGCAGCCCTGAAGAAGGCTCTCTCTGCCGGCGGATACGATGTGGAGAAGAACAACTCCCGCGTCAAAATCGCCGTCAAGGCCTTGGTGTCCAATGGCACTCTGGTCCAGACCAAAGGCACAGGCGCCTCCGGTTCATTCAAGCTCAACAAGAAGCAAGCCGAGCCCAAGAAGGCAGCCAAGAAAAGTGCAGTAAAAGCCAAGAAGCCTGCAGCCAAGAAACCCGCCGCTAAGAAATCTCCTAAGAAGGTGAAGAAACCGGCGGCCACATCTGTGAAGAAGGCGACCAAGAGCCCAAAGAAAGCCAAGAAGCCAGCGGCTGCCAAGAAGGCAACCAAGAGCCCCAAGAAAGCAAAGAAACCAGCAGCTGCCAAGAAAGCAGCCAAGAGCCCTAAGAAGGTGAAGGCGGTCAAGCCCAAAACATCCAAACCCAAGGCGGCTAAGCCTAAAAAGGCGGCTCCCAAGAAGAAGTAATCGTCTTTTCTGCTCGATTCTTCCTATACCAAACGGCTCTTTTAAGAGCCACCAACATAATAGTAAAGAGCATTATTTCAGTTACCTCAGTTTAAGTGCATTGAAGGAATAGCTAGTTTTCCCCCTCGTCCACGGCACGCATTTACAATAATGCAATGTGTATACATCCTTTGCGTGCAATCAAAATTTAAACAGCCTGAACTATTAACAAGGCAGAGGAAATATGTAAACAAAGTTAGTATGGAAAGTTATTTTTTTCGTTCACAAGCGACACCTACGGTTATTTAACTAAAGGTCTAAAATTATATAATAAAAAAACGTATAACGTTTGATTGGCTTAATATTTTCAACTAATTTCCACATGAAGCATTCAGTTTTCCATACAAGTCTACGTCTGTCAACCTCTTCTCAAACTCTACATCCATAAAAAAATCCATAAAATATGGATTGAACATAAAAAAGTTACCTCATATACAAATAAATCTACATGAGTATAAAAGTAAATGGCAATGTTGCCTTTACTTATAATTTTACGGCGGAAATTGCCAGTACTGAGCATACAAAGAATTTATCCTTACTATTTTTTAAAAGGGAAAGGCAGCCGGTTGTCCATCGTTTGTTCAAAAAAAGAAATGCATAACCATTGGTTAAAATTGCCAAGTCACACTCGACGTAAATGCAACAGCCAATCAAACGCTTCTACAGACGCTCCCCACTGTAGCGTGAAGACGATAAAAGGCTGTCTCGGCGTATGTGTACACATTTCTCTTTAGTGCAAGAGAGTAAGGTAACGGAGGTTCATCGACAATGGCAAGAACCAAGCAAACCGCTCGCAAGTCCACTGGAGGCAAAGCCCCAAGGAAGCAGCTTGCTACCAAAGCCGCCCGTAAGAGCGCTCCAGCCACTGGTGGTGTCAAGAAGCCTCATCGCTACAGGCCCGGCACCGTGGCTCTGCGAGAGATCCGCCGCTACCAGAAGTCCACTGAGCTGCTGATCCGCAAACTGCCCTTCCAGCGTCTGGTCCGTGAAATCGCTCAAGACTTCAAGACAGATCTGCGCTTTCAGAGCTCCGCTGTCATGGCCCTACAGGAGGCCAGCGAGGCTTATCTGGTCGGTCTGTTCGAGGACACCAACCTGTGCGCCATCCACGCCAAGAGGGTCACCATCATGCCCAAAGACATCCAGCTGGCCCGCCGCATCCGTGGAGAGCGCGCCTAAACCAATTTTTGACGCTTCAAAACAAACCCCAAAGGCTCTTTTAAGAGCCACATCAATATGTCTACAAAAGATGATTTTCTTTACGTTAATACCTGATAAAACCTCTCTTATGACATTTGCACTTAAAATACAGGACAGTCAACTTGTTAGCTGCTTATTCAGTGTTTCTTTAAGAGCCACTTCATTTATACTTAATAAGAAGATTTCCAGTGTTTATGTAAAAAGCAAAGTCGATTTCAGATTGAACAAAGGGTGGTTTAACATTACAATTGAATGTGAGCATAAATAAAATCAAGGATTCTAATATAGCCTAATCATTATATAGTGATTTTTCAGTTTTATCCGCTTGGCACACGGTCCTTACTGCCTTTCACACACTTTCTGACAAGCCATCCTCCATGTACTGTCTGTTTAATTTTTTTGGTAACATAATTGCAGATCTGTTTCCATTAAGGGTAGCACACAGTTTGTATTATAATTGGTTGGACATGCAGTGCTTAGCATAAATAAGCACACCCCTCACAAATCTCTCTTTAAAAATCAATATTTTCTACAGGATGGAATATAAATAATGTTACTATAGTGATGCAGTGGGTTGCGGTGTCACTGGTTTAACCCTCGGCTGGGTCAGTTGACATTTGTGTGTGGAGTTTGCATGTTCTCCCCGTGTTGACGTGGGTTTCCTCCAGGTGCTCCAGTTTCTCCCACAGTTCAAACACATGCTGTGTAGGTGAACTGGGTAAATCAGAGTGTCCGTATATGTGTGTGAATGAGAGTGTATAGGTGTTTCCCAGTGATGGGTTGCACCTGGAAGGGCATCTGCTGCGTAAAATATATGCTGGATAAGTTGGTGGTTCATTCCACCGTGGTACGGATGCCCTTCCAACCACAACCCTGTACTGGGAAACAATGCCAACTTGACTCGAATATGCATTCTTCTTGCTGTGAGGCAACAGTGCTAACCACTAAGCCACCATGCACATTTCAGAATGAAGCATCATCAAATGGCAAACACGTCTTCATAACATTAAAAGTTTGAATACATCATGTAAACACTGTTGTTCTAAATCAGGGGTGGCCAAACTAGGGCCTGGAGGAACGACATCCTGCAAAGTTTAGTTCCAACGCCAATCAGACACACCTGGGCTAGCTAAATCAAGCTCTTACTAGGCTTTCTAGAAACCTCCTTGCAGGTGTGTTAAGGGAAATTGGAGCTAAAATCTGCAGGACTGAGTTTGGAAACCCCTGTACAAATCTAAAGCTCTTTGATTTTTTCATAGTCCTGTATCTACAGTGGCAGTAACCTGCTGAGAGTAACATGGATTGGAGTGATGGAGGAACAGATAGTTATCTTACCTGCAAGCTGTTCAGGACAAAATTGCCCTCTGTCCTGTTATATTTCTTCCGTGGCGCCTGGTTTTGTTTAGGTTGAAGCCAACTTCATCCACATAAACAAATTCATAGTGAATTACACAAGCATCCCTCTCCAATATTCTCTGTAACAGACAAAAAGACAGATAAGTAAATTTGGTATATCTGAAATACTGGAAATAGTGCTGCATACATACCTCTACGGCAGAGTTTGCTCCAGTCATGTCGCAAATTCTTCAGTGTCAGAATTTCTCTCAAACGGCCTTTGGAGAATATGCTACATGGTTGACAGGATTACAGCATCTATGTTGTCGCTACTGAAGATATGCTCTTTTATCTCTTGAATCCTAATTGCGTTGTCGGCCAAAGTCATATTTGTAATTGCAGTCTTTTGTATATAAAAACAAGTGTCCTCGTCTTCCATGATGTCTTCGTCTTTCCACTCTTTACAGAGTTGAAGCAGTGTTCAGCTTGAAGACAAGTTACTAAAGAAAGGAAGTACAACATGATAAAAAATCTCTTTCATCCAATGCAGTGCTGTAAATTGATGGCTTAGAGCAGGGGTGTCCAAACACACCTGACAGGAAGTTTCTAGTACATCTACTAAGAGCTTGATTAGCTGGTTAAGGTGTGTTTGATTAGGGCTGGAGCTAAACTCTCCAGGACACCCGCCCTCCAGGACCGAGTTTGGACACCCCTGGCTTAGAGCATAGGTCACAAACTTGATTCCTGGAGGGCCGCAAATCTCCACAGTTTTTCTCCAACCCTAATCAAACACAGCTGATCCAACTAATCAAGGTGTTCAAGACTAGAAACTATTAAGCAGGTGTGAGTTGGATGTGGTTTGAGCTTAATGCAGAGCAGCGGCCCTCCAGGAATTGAGTTTGAATCCATTGATTTAGATCTAGGATTTTCCCTTGATATAGCACAGAAAGTAAAAATTATATTTTAAAAGGCGTTACAAATTAGAATAAGCAGCATCCGTTTGGTCTTTCTGTGCAAAACATTATGGTGATCCATCTCAGCGCCTTGGTGTAATTTTACTTTCATTACACCCACATAAAAACTATATATTTTAACTGCACTAATCACACTGTTTCAAAAGTATTACACTGGTTAAATACCTCTCGACTTAAAAAAAAAAGTTTAAAATCAATAGTTCATTAAGAAACACTTCATATTTACTATCCTGTCACAGTGAACAACCCCGTCACAGGGTCATTTTATTAAAAATGTATGGGAATGAACTTAAAATTATCTTAAATTAAACAAAATTAAAAAAAATAAACAGATTTTTTTGTGCAAACAATGAAATGTCAAATTCAATTGTCAAAATGTCAAAAGCAATTGAAATGTCAAATTCATTTTTCAAATTAAAAATTGAATAAAATAGATTAAAATAGACTTTAGTTGCAAAAGAGGACTTTTTAATAAGGAAAACATTTGAATTTTAAAAACTATTTCTTGTTTTACTATTGTAATATCATGCATATTGTCAATGAGGTGGTAGAAAAAAGGCTTTCTTGCCTAAAGATAAATAATACAATTAATAAGGATTTTTTTTGCCTCAGGAGGGAAAATGCTTTTATGGGGGGTGCTTAGAATCTTAGAAGTTTTTTAAGCTTGTACTTAATGAGATTAAATTGCAAGGTAAAAATGGCACCCATTTCATAGAATGACTCAAACCATTAGCAGAAGTGAGAGTGGTTTGAAATTTGGAGGGACGCCCTGTGATTGGTTTGCAATAGGAACAAATTCTGACCAATAGGCAGCGAGCACCTTCCTTTATAAACGATGGTTGCGCCATTAAGCCATACTGTACATCTTCGAATCGAAGCTTATAAACATGAGCGGAAGAGGTAAAACTGGAGGAAAGGCCAGAGCAAAGGCCAAGACTCGCTCCTCCAGAGCAGGTCTTCAATTTCCCGTTGGACGTGTCCACAGGCTGCTCCGCAAGGGTAACTACGCTCAGCGCGTTGGTGCTGGTGCCCCAGTGTACTTGGCCGCTGTGCTCGAGTATTTGACCGCTGAGATCCTGGAGTTGGCTGGAAACGCCGCTCGCGACAACAAGAAGACCCGTATCATCCCCCGTCATCTGCAGCTGGCGGTGCGCAACGACGAGGAGCTGAACAAGCTCCTAGGCGGAGTGACCATCGCTCAGGGTGGTGTACTGCCCAACATCCAGGCCGTGCTGCTGCCCAAGAAGACCGAGAAGGCCACCAAAGGCAAATAAACAAGCATAATTTTTAAGCTCCCCAAAGGCTCTTTTAAGAGCCACCCACTCACTCTGTAAAGAGCCATTTAATTAACACCGTGTTTGTGATACCTCTTCATAAAGTTTAAGCTGAGTGTTGGGTCAAAGCAACAATTATGCTAAATAACTGGTACCCACAGGCACTTATAGACCTAACAATTTATCTACACACCATTGTCTTGTGATACATTAGCTCAGTATAAGTATACAATAAGTGATAAAGAGATTCAATCCCTCCCCACATGCAGTGTACAATCTAAACGCATGCAGTTTTAGATTTAAGTATTTAAATACTTAGGCAAGCTAAAATTGCTGTAAATGAGTACAGATTACAATATTCACTACCTCCAGAGCTCAAGTATTTTATCAAAAATGTAGTGTTTATAGTTAATATAATCCCTGCTGAAAAAAAACCCTCAAAAGTAAGTTCCTGCGTTGCATAACTCCGCCTATGCATGTTTCAACTAGGTCCGCTGTGCCACTGTAAACTCCTCGCCCAAGCTCAAACGGTTAGGAGCTGAATAACTCGCGTTCACTAATAGCATCAATGTCTGGGAGAGGCAAAGGTGGTAAAGGACTTGGGAAAGGAGGCGCTAAGCGTCACCGTAAAGTTCTTCGTGATAACATCCAAGGAATCACCAAACCCGCCATCCGTCGTCTCGCTCGCCGTGGCGGAGTCAAGCGTATCTCTGGTCTGATCTACGAGGAGACCCGAGGAGTGTTGAAGGTGTTCCTAGAGAATGTCATCCGTGACGCCGTTACGTACACCGAGCACGCGAAGAGAAAGACCGTGACTGCCATGGATGTTGTGTACGCGCTGAAGAGACAGGGACGCACTCTGTACGGCTTTGGAGGTTAAACTACTTCTATCCATCATAAAACCAAAGGCTCTTTTAAGAGCCACCCACATTTTATAGAAAGAGTACGTTTTTGTTAGAAATTGAGTTAAAACATCGCTTACAAACGATTTTTGGGAGAAGTTGGACTTTTTCTTTAAGTTAAGGCACTCGGTTGTAAACTCTAAAATTTTTAAATTGGTAAATTGTGTGAGCTGGAAAGTTCATCCAAAAACACGAGAGAAGTTGAATTTGGCCAAGCATATAAAGATATTTAGTATGTAATTTCATATTTTAATTAATTTGAAGGTATGCATTCCCTTTTAAACAAACTCGCCATATTGGCTTCTGCTTCTACACTAAAACTTTAAGATGATAAATGTAAAAAGCCACTCAAAAGCAAAAATCGGGTAAGAATTATATAATGGTCGAAAAGTTGGTACAAATATATCAGTAAGTAAATGCCTCTCTACATGTAAATTCAGCACTAGTAAATGCAGTATCAGCAGGATGCAATTAATATTTTAATTGAAAATGTTATATATATATATATATATATATATATATATATATTTTAAAGATGTTTGGTTAACTGTTCTACATTGTTTCTTTGATAACCACTTTGAAAAAGTACAATTTAAGGACTTATTTTGACACTCTTTAAGGGCTTTTAAGAGATCAGATTTGATGGTAGTAGTTTAACAATTTAATTAATGCAGAGGCCTATCCTTATAGCTCCATTCTTATCTTTTTCTTCTTTCTGTCATATATAAAATAAGAACACAAATCCAATGGGGTGAAGTTGCTCTTTACAAAAAACAACAATACAATTATAATAAATTTCAACAATGGAGCGCTTGCTAGAAACTGACTTTACTTTTCCAATAAGCGTAAATTATCTAAAGTTACAAAGAATGGTAACCCAGAACGTAAATTCGAGCGGGAAAGTTAGACAATGAACACAACATCTACGCGGAAGGTCCTCGTGGGTGGAGACTACAGTATCGAAGCATACTATTGGCTGATCCGATCGCAAGCCAGTCTGCTTTTTGGCCAATGAAAACATTCATTGCGCCAATAAACAAAGCAGACGGGTTTGAGTTTTCCCTCCGAAATTTGCATAAGAGCCGAATATATAGCCAGTGTGTGTGGGATAGTGAAGTACTCAGATCTTCTCGGAGAGACATGCCTGATCCAGCCAAGCCAGCGCCCAAGAAGGGCTCCTAGAAAGCTGTTACCAAGGCCGCCGGTTAAGGGGGTAAGAAGCGTAAGAGAAGCAGAAAAGAGAGCTATGGTATATACGTGTACAAAGTAATGAAGCAGGTTCACCCAGATACTGGGATCTCTTCTAAAGCTATGGGCATCATGAACTCGTTCGTCAATGACATCTTCGAGCGCATCGCCGGTGAGGCTTCTCGTCTCGCTCACTACAACAAGCGCTCCACAATCACATCCAGAGAGATTCAGACCGCCGTGCGTCTGCTGCTGCCCGGAGAGTTGGCCAAACATGCTGTGTCTGAGGGCACAAAGGCTGTCACCAAGTACACCAGCTCCAAGTAAAGCGTTGAATCCTCTCCAACAATCCAAAAGGCTCTTTTAAGAGCCATCCATGTTTTCGCTTAAAGAGCTCAAATCTCTAGAGAACATAACTTTGAAAAAAAAAATATTTGCTTTAACCTGATTAACTAATAAATTTACAATTTTTGTACTTTAAAAACAATTAGGCATTTCGCCAAACGGTGTCTTTAAGGCAGAGCAATATGCTTGGTTTTTGTTAAAAAATTTTTTTCAAGTAATGGCAACCTTTCGCCAGCTAATCTTGCAAGCTTAAATTTGAAATTGGATTGCTTTGTTTCCCATCACAGCAGACAGAAATAAGTGGCAGTTTCAGGCTTTAAGGGGTAGTCCATCAAAAAATAACTTACTCCGCCTTTGTTACCTGTTAAACCCAAAAGCTGCCGTCATGTTTAAATCATTTTTACCGAGTCTGAACTTTGAGTCTTTTAGTTTCAAAGAGATTAAATCAATCTGAAAGTATTCCTCTATTTATAAGTTTCATTATAAACTGAACCTAATAAGAAATAAGTATGTTGATGGTCTTACCGTTTTAAAAAGAAATTAAACTTCGTAAATTATTTAAGCTTAAGTTTTTTCCTTCTGAATATCTGAATATCCAAATGCGAAAATCCTTTATTTGACCCCAGGTCACCTCTGTGTAAAGAAAATCTCCAAAATAACCATGTATATAAACAATGTTTTCTTTTGAAAGGCTGCTTTAATAGTTTTCATTTAGAAAAATAATTAAACTTTAAACCATGTACAAGAGCTACCATTTAGAGCAGAAAGGGAATTAAAAAAAAAACAATACTAAAAATCCAAACAAATTTGAGAAAAAAAAAATGTAGACAAGACAGACATCACAAAAGAAGTTTTAAAGTCTAATATCATTTACTTTATACTTCCAGCATATTACGGATGAGTGTGTTGTAGGCCTGTTGGCGGACTTTCTTCCATGTGAAGACACTGCCTGAGTTTGCCGTTCTCCTATAAAACAAAGAAATGTGTCTTTAACCACAAAGGTGTGCTGAAACACTTAAATATTGGTGATGTGACTAAAGAAACTGCATGTCTGTGGGCATACACAGTCCTGTAGTCCAGTGTTTCTCAACCATATTCCTGGAGGACCTCCAGCTCTGCACATTTCCCAAGTCTCCTTAACCAAACACGGCTGATTCAGGTCATTAGCAGAGACTGAAATGGCTGTGATAGACAAAGGAGGCATCCAAAACATGCAGTGTTGGTGGTCCTCCAGAACCGTGGTTGAGAAACACTGCTGTAGTCCACCAATGATTGTCAACTGTATAATTTAAACATATTGCATTTTGAAGACTATTTCCAAAAGATGCTTTCAGGTTCCAAAAAATAAAGCAATTCTTGTGTAAATGCACACTATTTTACTCTTTTGGCCATTTATTAAATTGTTAGCTGGCAATACTTTCTAATCACGAGCGCAAATGAACTTCTACAGCTTGAGATGAACTGAAAACAAACTGAATGTTCATTATTATAGCATAAACTTCCATTTAAACCTCATTAGCAGCAAATGTACCTGTATCGGACTTTAACTTTTGTTTTGGTTCAATGTTTCTTTGACTAAAGATCATCAATATGAACAGGTAAACTAAATCCCAGTCTCCCCCATTTAAATGTATCCGTTCTTCTGCTTTTACAGGCTCTGGTTTAAGACCTAAAAGCCATTGGTCCACACTGACCTCCTGTAGTTTGGTGATTTCCTTTTTCAGTTTGACCAGGTACTCAATCTTCTGCTTGGGGTTCTGATGGCCCAGCAGTTTCCCGTTTTCCTCAGTCAGATGATCTACTTGCTTTCTCAAAACCTCGATTTCCTGCAAGACACAGCTAGGGTTAACATTTCCCAACAAAAAGAAACACGAAGCTTCAAATCATTTGGTGTTGTGTTGCATTAAGATTGTTGCTTAGCAAAAGAGGCTAAATGAGATTTCTTCACACAGTAATACTGGTAAATTGCCATAAAAGTACCGAAATGACTGCGGAAATTGAGTGAACAGCACACTTTACTGGTATTATAATGGCAATTTTACATTTTAATTGGAAAAATTGGCCCAAAAAAAATTCTGATATTTAAAAAAAGCATCTATTCATTGCATTAAATTGAACTTGCAATAGTCTTTTTTTCACTGTTTTGTTCATGGGGAATTGATTGGAAATCCACCGACAGCAATTCATGGTTTGCTATTGGTGGATTTCATGTGATTGACAGCTTGATCCCGCCCTCATACAGATAATCGCCAATCAGAGGAGAGATTTCAGGGAAGGGGAGGGAAGTAAATTTGAATTCATAGTGACTTTAAGAATACGTTTTTAGTTTTGATGCAAAAGACACCGAATGTCATTGGTCGATGAGGTTTAAATTTCAGTCATGACACGGCCTGAATACTTAAAAATATGTGAATGAATGACTTCTACATTTAAATAATTGTGCTTTACTCCTGCAAGACTGTCCTTTACGGCACAACTCTGATTATATATTAAATTGTGTGTTTCTCGCTGACCTGCTGTAGTTTTTCCTGTTCTTGGTCTTTCTGGCGTAGCTCTCGAAGCTCGAGGCAACGGTTCCTGAGTTCAGTGGTCAGTTCCTGCACACACGTCTGAGACTGGACAAGAGTGACTTCATTACGCTGTAGCCTGATACAAACAAAGAGGAGGTTGTTAGCCAGGTCCATTACAATAATAACACAAAATAAATAAAATTTTTAACAAAACTAAGAAAAGAGTAAATTCTTCATCTAATCTAGAAAAGAGCTTGATGTTTCACTTACGCTGTTTGAGACTCAGCCAACTGCATCATCAGGGAGTTCTGAAGAAACAAATAGATGAAGTTTAACAGGGAAACTAAGGCCCCGTTTACACGAAGTTTTGCTACGGTTACGCCATCCGTCCACACTACGCCGGAGTTTTCGAGGTGCGAAAACGGAGCGTTTTGAAAACGCTGGAGAGGCCGTGTTCAATCTAAAACGCTGCTGCTCCGTCTCAGTGTGGATGGGGGGAAACGGATATCTTTGAAAACGGAGGCGTGGCTGCTGAGATTCGCTACGTGATTGGGGCTTTGGGTCATTGCGTATCCTTTCCTTATTCGTCAAGCGCACATGACTATAACGTCACCGGCAGACAGCAGACCAGCCTTCACTGTAAACACTGTATTTTGGATAGCCATGGATGTTTTATATTCATTTGTTACTTTAAGTAACAACTCGACCTCGTCGTCTGTCCACTAAAAGACCTCTCTTGCTTTCTTTGCCATCGCGTTCATCGTTCAACCAGCGTTTGTTGACTAACAATAACCAAATGCCGAGCGAGACACATGCTTCCTGTTTATACTTGGAACGCGCATGCCCAGAGAGCGCGAATGGTCACGTGATATACGTTTCTGGTGGAGGGAGATCTGTTGAGAGACCCTAGTGTGGACGCGGATCGTTTTCATGCTACAACGCCATTTTAAAACTAAAACGCACTAGTGTAAACGGGTCCTAAGTCTAGAACATCATGTTTGAATATTGGGTTCAAAGGGCATGTACCATTTGTAGTTTGCCTTTTACTTGTGTTAAAATGATGCTAAAGTGTCAACAGATTTCATAAAGTGTGTTCTAACAAAACACTGAAAAGTAAATCTATCAGTTACTTATTTAAAAATAAAGATGCTGGACATCTAAATTGTTGCTTAGCATTATTAAAAATCATGGGAAAGTATTCTGTCTGCTCATGTCTGGAGAGATTTACATGTTTTTTTGGTCAAGAGCAGTGTGGGGTTAAACAGTTAAACAAATAACTTTAAATAGTAGCAGATGATAACACATTACTCCATCACATATGCAAACAAAACCGTATTATTCCAATAAGAAAAACTACTACAAACAAACAAAAAATCTAATCAAAGTGCCATAAAAGATCTATTTTAGAGAATTAAAGTGAATATATTGTGATTATATAAGTAGTATGAAAAATTGAAACACAAATAATTTCACAAATTGCATGCTATCTATTGCAGAGGACAAAAAAAAACATTAAAATCATCCGGCATATTTTAGAAGCATCTTGGTGTTTGTATCCAGCATTTACAATGAAATGTTGTACGGATGGATGGAAACATGATAAATATATGGAATATATATACACAAGATAAACTCGATCAATTGTAAAACTTACTGAGTAGCACTTAATTATTACATATGATCAATTATTCTTATGTTTTCCTATGAATAGCTATCCTTTTGTCTCTCTGAATAAAATGAATCACAATTTAAACCACAAAATTGAGGTGTTATTTTTCTAATCAAATATTTTTAAGGTCATACTTTCAGTTTCTTCTCTTCTTGTAGTTCCCTCAAAACAGAAACCTGTACGGCCTCATTCACATCTCTATAAAAGAATAAGCAAAAGTATTATTACATAAACTAAACACGTATATGAATAAGTAAATGTGTGAGTGAATTATTCTTACTTTTGTGCATTGCTTTTCTGCTGCTGATTTTGGACGGTGTAAAACTTATCCAACAGTGTTTGAATCTCCATTCGCACAATCTCTTTTTCGTTCAGCTGGGCCTACAGGCAAACAAGTAAAGTTGAGATGTACAAGCAGACCTCCTGAAAACGTTATTAAAAAGGGGCTCTAAGTAAAATAAAAATGAGAAACCTTGTTATTAGCAACACTAGTGGGTTTCCTTATGAGCCATGTAAAAGGTTAAGAGTCTATTTGAATTACTAGATATTTCAGTGGGTGTGGGTTTCCTCTGGTTTCCGCCACAGTCCAAACACATGAGCTGTAGGGGAATTGAAGAAACTAAATTGGCCGGAGTGCGTGAATAAATGTGTATGGATGTTTCCCAGTACTGGGTTGCAGCTGGAAGGGCATCCGCTGTGTAAAACATATGCTGGATAAGTTGGCGGTTCAATCCGCTGTGGTGTCCGCTAATGAATAAATAGACTAAGCTGAAGGAAAGTAAATAAATGAATGATTGAAAAATCAAAATAACCTTGAGTTATTCCACTAAATATACATTTTTTTTAGCTCTTCTGAAGTTAAAACATTTGTATTGTGTTAATAAAAATTAATATTAGGTGTGAAAATATATATTTTTGTTATTTGCACCTATTTTAATTGTATGCTTTGAATGACATTTTAATTTGAAATGGCATTTAGATACAGATTAGGGAGGGAAATTTTTGAAACATCGTCTGTAGGTCAGTAGGAATGAACTAGAAATTAAAGGAACTAGAATTAAAGTATTTTGTTTTCTAAAATAATGGTGTACTCTGTGCACATAAAATCTATTAAATGAGAAAGCTCTTATTAAATCTGTCTGACCATTACTACAGCCAGTGTGTGTGTGACCTTTAATCTGTCGATCTCTTGGTTCTTGGCTGTTCGTTCAGCATTCAGCTCCTTCAACAGAACCTCCATGGTGATCATCGAATTGCGTCGACTCTCCAGCTCTCGCTCCTGACACTCCAGCACCTGAGACACACTCGAACTTAAGCCACACGGGGTCTGGGGTGTCTGAAAAAAACCCACATTGGAATAATATTGATATATATTAGTAACTCACAAAAGAAATTTCACTTTCACGAACCAAAAAATCGGAATTTCCATGACTTATAATAAACAAAAACAGTGTATTCAGCCAAAGTCTCCTTAAACATCAATAGTCGATATCGATAGTTAAAAAAAATTGCAACATTATTTGTTTTAAAATGCTATTGTTGATTAACAGATTCGTTTATTTTGATCATTTAGAGTATTTCTTGATTCAAATATTACGCAATAGGCTTTATGGTTAAGATGTTACACTCTAACACGGTCTCTTTGGTTTTTTCAGTGTTTTTTTATATAAATTACAAAGACTAATGGTTCATGAAGTCAACGTAATAATAAACAACCTAATTTAAAACTAAGATTAATTTTCTTTTACTATTTTTACAGCAAAACAACAGATGAAATGCTGCAAACCTTGCCACAAACTTTGATTGTCAGTTGACAATTGTGAAAGGAATAAAATGCCAGTAAAATAGCCAATTCATAATAAGTGAAACACATAAAACACTGTGACAAAAAACACAGAATAGTATATATTATTTTTTGATTAATGGGAAATTTTATAAATCACAAACAAAAAAACCCTGATATTCCACGACTTGGTCAAGTAATAATAGAATTCCCTGATTTTCAACGTCTGAAACATTTCGTTTAAAATACCATGACCTATGGGAACCCGATTACAAACAAGGATGTCGGCAAAAGACAACCACAGGCTCATTTCCGCACACTCACACACCTGGAATTTTCCTTTAGGTGTTGCAGCCTCTGGAGGTTGATTGGCAGATTCTTTCACTCTCAGGAGGCTCATCTGCTCATTGAGCTGCTGCACCTGTGAAACAAACAACACTTATGTTTTCATGAACACTGACATGACCTTTGTGTGCCATTACATGGTAGCTAAATCCGAACCTTCCATGTTATGTATCTGTTCCAATGTCACAGTTAATAATCTTCATCATGAGGGATGCGTAGTCGAATGTTGGTCAACCGAATGAAACGGGAGAACGGCGGCTTGTAAGTAGATCAACTGGCAACTGACTAACACCTGTGTCCTTGCAGTGATTGTGCAGGAGATGTTAAAAGCCGCGGTCACACTGCACTTCTCGTCTCATAGACCTCCAAGACTTTCTAAGTTCCACATGTTGCTGCGTAGCAAAGTTCAAGATTGGTTCAACTCTGACCTGCGAAATCGCATCACGTGATTGCATGAGACCAATCGAAGATTTAATACATGACCTCTCTGAACAGAAATTAAATATGGAGCAATCACTCGCTTTATCAACATCTAATTGTTTTATCCTGCCTCTTTTCGCAGCGCCGTAAGACAATAAAGCATGCTCAAACTCTAGTGTGACCACAGCTAAAGAGAGACCTGACAGCACATTTCCACTGGCAAGTTGCTAGCACAGCGCAGTGAGTGTGTTTAGTCCATTCATACGAAAGTTGAGCGTAAACGCACACACAGTGCATTATGGGATTAAAAGCGGCATAAAGAAAGCTACAAAGCGGTCACGTTATTGTAGTTTTTTCACTTGTTTTAAACTTTTAACAATAAAAAGTCTGCTTACCCAGAGCATCACGCCGACCTGTCCCCTTTCAAAACGAACAGAGAAACCCTTATCAAAATCTCATTTGGTGATGGCGTGATTGCTTTAGTGTGGGTTTGGTGATGTATACTAAAAGCAAATGTGTGTTGTTGTTGTTTTTTTATAAGTATCCGACTAATTATAACACAATCTCTTTGGTTCAATTACATTGCATGATAAAAACCTATTTAAAAAGACCTTAAACACAATACTAAAAATAAGAATTCTCAATACTCAACATAACACCTGATCCGAAATTAAACCATAAATTCCATGTTATCTGTATTGTGGAAATCATAGAGCCCTAATATAAGGCCATAACCTAATTTAAGACTTCTTAATCAGATGCAAGACCGTCTTAAAGGAATAGTTCAACCACAAATGAACATTTCCTCACCAATTGTTCACACCTAAGTGGTTCTAAACTTTGATTTCTTTCTTCAGTCGAACGTGTTGAAATCCAGAAACCATTGACATCAATAGTGGGAACAAAAGAGTCAAAGACTGTTTATTTTTTTCAGCATTCATCAGAATATATACTTTTGTGCTTAATGAATTAAAGAAACTCATGTTCGGTCAAGATGAGAGTGAGCAAATCATGACAATTTTAATTTCTGGGTGAACTGTCCCTTTAAGGGCTTAAATTGTGAAGGGACATGAGCAGTACCTGTTCTTTAAGAGTGTTTATATTGTTCTCCTTTTCTGTGTTCTGGCTCTTCGAAGCCTCCAGCAAAGCCGCCTGTTCCTCCACCACCTTACTGAGTCTCTCTATCTCATCTGTGGCGTAAGACAGATCCTCCTGGAGCAGCTCCAGCTGAAAAACACATCATTCAGCTCAGGCTTTTGATAAAAATCTCAAAAACACACACAATCCCAGAAACAAACAAACCTCGACACGGTCAGAAGCGAGACGCCTCTCTGAAGCCTCTCGCAGGTCCTGCAGTTCACTTTGCATGCGTGTGATGCTCTCCTTCATCTGCTCCTTCTCTGTACACACTGCACTATACTTTCCCTGCACAGAAAACACTTCAAAATGTCAATATACATTTCCTGAAGCATTCTAAAAAGTGTAGACAGTGAACAGAGAAACTCACAGTGATGTCGACGATCTCTCCTCGCAGCAAACACACAGTCTGGTCTCTCTCGGCCACGTCATTTCGAAGATCTCGGGCCTCCTGCATCAACTCCAGCAGCACAGTCTGCAATCAAACAGATGAAGATGTGACATACAACAAAACAAGTTCAAATTAATTTTACTTAAGGAAGGGGGTGTTTATTCTGTTTATTCTTAACCATATTTTGTTCCATAATATGATTAAGATTATGAATTGACATTTTGTGTAATACACACTGCACTTTATGCTATCAGAATAAAAATTGTGCAGAAAAATTGTACCTTTATGGGTACAACAGCACGACACTGGGGCAGTACCCCTAAAAATATATCTTTGCTCTCTATTTACCACAAAAAAGTCCATCGTAGTACATGCAAACAGTCATTTAACTTCAGTCAGCAGTCCCATGGCTTCTGGTTAATTGTCATTTCATACAAAAATCGCAGCATTTAAGATGTGATTTCCTTATAAAAAAATAAATAATAAAAATAAATAAATAAATAAATAAAAGAATCTTCACTGCTTGGCTGAGATACGACATAAAGTGGGTCTCTTACCAAACAAGAAGAACTGCAATAAATTCTATTTTGCCACGTCATGTCTTTAAAATATGGAAATTAATTTTACCTCAGTATTTTCGATGGAATTTCTGCGCTAGCCTGTGGCAAACGACAGCATCTTTCATCTCATTTTACGTGTTAACAACAAAATGGATGCTTAAGTCTCTTTAACTGATTGTATTTTAATTACATCACAACATTGATGCTTTAAAACAAACCTTATGAAATTGAAAATAGTCACATTAAGCTCTCACCGGAAGCTCATCATTGGCTGAAAAACACTAGCTGTGCATTTAGCCTATTACATATATATGATGTGTCATATTTAAAAATACATTTTTATAACATCAGTCAGGTCATGATATCAAATGGTATCCAAACCTGCAATCATAACCATATAGAACATCATAATTTAATTTATTCAACCTTTTAGTGTCTTTTTTAAAGTGTCATGCATTCTCACTTTGTCCTGTTCGATCTTCTGCTTGAGGCTGTTGATGGTCATGTTGGATGAAGAAACGCTCTGCTGTAAAGAACTGATCTCATCACACTGCAAACACACACACACACACACACGACAACTGAAATGCATGTTAAATGTTATGCAAAAACACAAAGTGCAAGACCACAATCAGACAGGCATACCTGTTGTTGATTTTTGTTTGTCAGGTCAGTGATGTGTTTCTTCAGTGAAGTGTTCTCTTCGACAGACTGAACGAGCTCTCTGAAATACACACTTGACATCAAAACTCAACTCTCAAAAGACAGATTTAAATATATTGTCAGATGTTTATATACATTTTTACACAAAACCATACCAATGATTTAAGTTCAGATGAGATAACTAACATTTTTTTGGGAGAAATCGCTTGAAATATCAACAACAACAAATTAAAACAACTTGTCAAAACTCTAAAATTACAATTGTATTTTAAATTTGACAGAAACTTTTTCAGTAAATCCTGCACATTCAGAGAAACTGACAAGATGTTACTACAAAATTACCCACCAACAATAACTACTGGTGTAATCATGGTGAAAACGCAGCCTTGAATCACAGGAAATAATTACAGTTGACAATATCCAAACAGCAAGATGCATCTTAAATTAGAATTAAAATAAATCAACAAGTCCCTTATCTACCCGCACCTTCTTTGTTATGAAGCAACACTAAATGTGTTTGCCGGACGTTTATGTTTCTAACACTCACTTGGACACACTCTCTCTGTGCGCTGTCAGCTGAGACTTCACACTCATGTTTTGCTCCTTTTCCTCCTGAAGAGTCTGCAGCAACTCCTGCAAGCAAAACCATAACGTCATCAATACTTAACATTTAAATCGAACACATAATGAGATTAAATGTAGAAACTAGAAATGAAGATTATATTTGACTACTTTTAGAGTTCTGGAATAAACAGGCATTGCATTAGAAAACTTCTTTAGACATTTATATGCCTGCGTATTGGTTATGGTGGTTTGCAAGGACAGAAATGAGTATACATACATGGGTATGACCTAGTTGTACTCTAATAAGGTGGTTTAAGATGAAATGCCTTGTGTGCTTGTAATTAAAACTGCTTAATCATACTTAATGAGGTCTTCTCATTTTCAAAAGTTGCCACATAGGTTTCCTGTGAGGGTTGGAGTCATTTAATAAGCAGGGTTTCCTCCATAAAACATATTACGCATATGAAGTCCTTGTAAGCAACCAATACCAACTCATGTGTGTGTGAGAGAGAGAATGAATACTGACGTTGATGTTGGTTTGCAGTTCTGAACACTCTCGGCTCTTAAGCTCCATCTGCTGTGTGTGTTGATCCAGCTCGAACTGAAACTCAGCCTGCAGCGTGTCGTACGTGTCCTGAAGAACTCGCTGCTTTTCCAGCACCTGCTCCCACTCCAACCTGAGACGGACAAACTGGGTTTATTGAACATCAGTTAAATAGAAGATCAACAAGTTATGAAAACATTAATACAAGGAAAATCTGCAACTTGGACGAACCCAGTTATAAAACCTCTGACCTACGCTGCACAATTTTAGATTGATTTGACTTTGACTTTGTAAAAAAAAGTAACGACTTTTAAAACAGCGCTAATAAATGAATTGTATTTCTATCGCAGAGAAAAAAAACAAAACATCGCAATTCAAAATGTTTCCAATATCGTGCAGCCCTACTTCAATACTATGGTACTTTTTTTTAAAAGCACAAAGAGCTGTTGTGCGATGCGGTGTGTGTTTGTATGTGGATAGTAAGTGTGTGTTTGTACTTGACAGTGTCGAGCTGCAGTTGTGTGCTGATCAGACTCTTGGACAGATCTGCGGTTTCCCTCTCGTGCTCTTCTTTCTGTTGCTGTAATTCTGTCCTTGTGGTCCCCAGCTCTTTATCAGACGACTGCAGGACAACACGCAGATCTCGAACCTCCACCTGCAGCACTGCAGAGACACACAGCAGACACAGATTCAGTTTGACACTTCTGAAGCCCAAAGAGAGATATTGACAAAAGCCTAACTGGGACATGCACTTAGTCAGCGATTTAAAGGTGCACAAAAGCAATATTTAGAGGTGCAAAATCATTGAAAACGTTGACTAGGCAGTGCTGATTGGGGGAATGAAGCTGCGCCCACTTGACTGGTTAATAAACATGTCACACATATACACAGACGACAGTCATGCATTTGCTCTTTGGATGAAGTAGTGTTTATATATGTGCAGGGTGGGCCATTTATATGGATACACCTTAATAAAATGGGAATGGTTTCCTGAATACAGTTTCCTGAAAAGTGGATTGGTTGTCGTGGGCCAGTTGAATGGCCCCCAAGGTCTCCCGATCTGACCCCCTTAGACTTTTGTCTTTAGGGTCATCTGAAGGCAATTGTCTATGTAATTTATTAAGGTGTATCCATATAAACAGCCCACCCTGTATATTGCAACCTTTGCAATTAGACCACCTTAAGTTATTGTTCACAGATCTACACGATTCACGTGACTGACCCATTTCAAGGTGAAAATGTTTCACCGAAACGTGACAAGTTCGCACTCCTGAATATTTGAAAAGCACTTTGACCACAGTGCCAGGCCCAAAACAAATGTGCAGCCAATCATGAGTCAGTGGCATGTCAAGCAACCATAGCAGATGTGTCAAGAAAGGGGCATGTTGAGTTGGGTTACGTGCATGTTTGTTTTGCTGCTTTCATACATCATCATGGTTTGGCGAAATCGGATTTGTGCACCTTTAATCGTTATTTAAATCCAGAATGCATTCACTAACATGCGCAATACATTTATTACAGTAATTATTAGTTATTGTAATTATTATTAGTGTTAACGAAAATACAGTTGTTCAATGTTCGTTCGTGTTAAGTGCATTAAATAATGATAGACATGAATTTGGATTTAAATTCAATTGAATTCAAGTTTATTTGTATAGCGCTTTTTACAATAATCTGTTTTAAAGTAGCTTTACAAAAGGTTCACATTAAGGCATTACTATCAAACTAAGTTAAAGTTACGATCAAATACAAGTAATTATATATAAACATAGTTAAGATGGAGTATTATAGAATATAGGTGAAGTCTTTGTGTACATTTTTAATGAAGTGTATAAAGCGTATGTGTTGTCCACAAAGTCCTTGATGGATTTTAATAACGCATTATTAAATGCTGAACTATGATTAATAAATGCTGTACATGTATTGTTCATAATTAGTTCATGTATACATTAACTAATAAACCCTTATTGTAAAGTGTGACCAAAACGATTACCATCCGCATAAGACTCGACCTCAAAGAATCCATCATAACAGCTACTACAACACTGAATTAAGTTTCATATCAATGCATTATTACTGCAAATGTGCGTGCAAAATATTTAAACCCATGTAAAACAAAATGAACGGCTTCATTCTTACCATCCATGGTCCTCTTTTCATCGTCCAGCTGCTGCTCCAGGGTCTTGATTCTCTCCTGCAGACGCTCCTGTTCATCCTGCAGTGAGTGCCTCTCTGCACCGAACATCTAAAGATGGAGAGCACCATTAAAAGGTTAATTTACACAAAAATGATAATTAGCCCCTTATTTTACTCACTTTCAAAATATTAGAAAATTCAATTAAATATTTAAATAAAACATCAGCTAGCAGAAGTAACAAAAAAACTGTTTATAAGGTTATAAATATCTATTTACTTTCTTTCAATAATGCACTGATTCCCTACATGAGACCTTTATTCAGCCCTTAGCATAGGTCTCAAACTCAATTCCTGGAGGGCCGCAGCTCTGCACACTTTTGCTCCAGCCCTTTCAAACACTGAAACGCTGATCCAACTAATGAAGGTGTTCATGACTCTTTTAAACACCTGGGTTATTTGTATCAGCTGTGATTGATAGGGTTGGCGCAAAACTGTGCAGAGCTGCAGCCCTTCAGGAATTGAGTTTGAGACATATGCCCTTGAGCCATAAGAGGCACATTTATTATAGATGGACGTTTTTTGTTTTGGACTGCTCACACTTTTTCTTTTTTAACAAATACGAACACACCTGCTCTGTGCGATTGGACTTTTCGGTTGCGATGGTGACCTGTTCTTCCAGCTTGCTGATTTGCTGAAGTAGTTTTCTGTTCTTGGCTTCCTCCTCATCTAATTGGTTCTGGACACGCAGGGCCTGTTCCTAAAAACAAACCAAAATGAAAGGGTTTAAACAGATCCCTCAACACAACATCTTTATATATTACAACAATTTTTTTGGACTAAAAAAAATAAGGTTCACTAAAAAATGACTTTTGACATTTGTTTTTTGCATAATAAAGAATTTGTGAAAATGTGCCATTTAAAGCAGATATACTGCACATACACACTAAAATTGTTGAAATATATCTTACAAAATTAGGACTGGATTTACAAGAAGAGCCAGGATATTAGTAACATTAGCTAAATTAAGGTTAGTTAAGCATAAAAAGGTTTTAGAAAAACACACTCGTGTGCATCTTGAGACATCTTGTACTGATATTGATATTATTTTCAGATATGACAGATCAAACATGCATTTTTTAGTCTAGAACTAGTCTTAAAGGGATAGTTCACCCAAAAATGAAAATTTACTCCAGCTCAGGTGGTATCAAACCTTTATGTTTTTCTTTCTTTTGTTGAACACAAAAGATATTATGAAGAAAGCTAAACACCTGTAACCGTTGACTTCCATATTTGTTTTTTTTTCTACTCTGGAAGTCAATAGTTACAGGCTTTCAGCATTCTTCAAAATATCATTTGGGTTGAACTGAATAATAAAAAAAATTATCAAACAGGAACAAGGAAAAGGTGAGTAAATGATGACAGGATTAGCATTTGAGTGAACTATCCCTTTAAGACTAAAACAGGGGTAAGACCTCTAAAAACAATGTTTCTGCAATAGTTTAGATGCTATGCCAAAGAAAGCACTGTATTTTCTTTTTCTTGATGCATTTAATTACAAATTAAAACACACACACACATATATATATATATATATATAATCGGTAACTCTCCGTAGATCGGA
>CAIGQQ010008344.1:964713-994648 GCA_903798035.1 Danio albolineatus
TATTTATTATGTATATGTGATAAACACATTCATAGAAGCCAAAACTATATATAAAAAAGTTACATCAAAGTAGTTACATCATATTCAAATGTAAAATTTGTGTCATACACATATATTTTTTAGATATCTAAATATAAACCAACATTTTATCAAGTATATGCATTTGTGTATTTATATATTCATAATATAAATATAGACAGAGCACACACACAAATATTATGTTCACGATTTGGTCACGATTAATTTTTGGACAGCCCTAATATATATATATATATATATATATATATATATATATATATATATATAAAACAAAATTCACATATTACACTAAATCAAAGTGAGCAAATAAAAGAACTTGAGTCTCAAGCCTTTCCAGAACAGCTGTCAAGATTAGAACAAGAAATTTACTTTTTTTTTTTTGTGTGCATTTCGTTTTTGTAAAATATAATTTGAAACAAGAGATAACCAGATTTCCACAAAACAAATTTTGTGTTTAGACACTGATAATTACTTAAACAAACAAAAAAAAAAACGCATTTTTAATATTTATGCAAGCACAGAAAGTTTCTATACGTCCAGATCACCTGCATTTGCTTGAGCTCTTCAGTGAGAGCTTCACAGGCCAGCTCATTCATCTCTGGAGGCGGCTGTTCATTCTGGATGTCATCCACATCCGTCTCCTCTGACTGTCCATTTAGATGCTCCGGGCTGGACAGCGGCACAAGGCGGTTACGCAGGTTATAGCCTTTCGTCGGTGTAGTTAAAATCTGAGGAGCGGCAGCAGCAAAAAAAACATGTCATTATGAACTCGGGCTGAAAAAAACACTTCAAATGTGATCTCTCTACCTTTATGGTCTCAGCGTGAATCTTGTTGAGTTGAGACACTTCCTGTTTGCTGTGGGCTTTCGTGGCCTCCAGAATCTTCTCCAGATGTTTGTTGGACTTCTCGAAATATCGCTTCTCAGATTCCATCTCAGCCACCTGTTTTCTGAAGAGTAAAGGATTCATTCACTGCTCAGAACGATAGCACATCTACATTAAGTGTTTCACAAAGTTGCATGACTTACTTGGTGACCTCCTTGAACTCCTCAAAAGCCTGAATTGTCGCTGTGAGCTCCGACTGTTTCTGCAGCAGCTGAACCTTCATCCGCTCCATCGAAACGGAGGACAGCGTCTCCATTGTGACAGGTGTGGAGTAGGTAGGTGGAGCTAATAAACAAGACAGAAATAACAATTTGACAGCAATTGTGTTGTGTTTATTAATTTAATCACACTTCTGAAAATGTGCTGTGACTTTTATCTCAAAAATGTCTTATATAATGCAATTAACGTTGAATAAGCAATACATCATTCACATGAGTACATGTATGGCGCATTTTACACGTGCTGCTATTTTTGGTACGTAGCATGAATTAGCAGGTTCATTTTTAGCAAGCTTTTACATGATTTAGAAAGTTGTTAGTATGTTTATAACAGTTAACACAGCATTACAAGTTTTTGTGTTGACTTTGTAAAACATTTTTAATATATACATCTTCTCTACTGTCACGTTTATCTGAGTCTAAGTGCGTTGGCTTCTGGATCAAGCACAAATTGTGGGCAGGACTTGATTTTGTCCACAAGGAATAGACTTGATGATCCACCCTCATGCCAAAGAACACCAATCAGAAAAGAGGTGTCGTTACAGAGGGAGGGAAAGTAACTGATTAAAATATTACCAATAATTTTAATAAGCACTGCAAAAAAAAATCTTTATTCAAGAAAATAATAATAATAATAATAATAATAATAATAATAAGTCACTTTAACTTTGCCAACCCAACATATAAAAACTATAAACCAGTGTTTCTCAACTGGTGGGTCACGGGAACATTTTTAGTGTGTGTAAAACATTAGTTTTTAACTTATTTACCGGATTTTTATTTTGAAATGCTCATAGCAGACTTTTATTTTGAAATGCGTATACCGGAATTTTATTTTGAAATGCGCAATCGTACTTTGTAATATTTGTATAATTTGATACATTTTGTCCAATGAAATCAATAAAAAAATTGTTTATTTGTAAGTCTTGGTGATTTTCTTATGATTTATCTGTCACTACTTCTGTATGTTAACAAATAAATACAAATTAATTCATTATAATTCCTAAAATTAAAATATAGTTCCTAAAAATTTGGGTCGCGACTTGATGACCATGTAAAAAGGTGGGTCCCATGGCCAAACCAGTTGAGAACCACTGCTATAAACTGTGTGTGTTGAAATTTGTTCTTCACCTCCGTTGCTCTCCTCTGTTTTCTGAGCCTCCAGCAGCTGCAGGAATGTTTTCTCCAGCGCGGTTAATGACTGAGCCTTGTTCTCCACAGCAGATTTGACAGAATCCAGAGCTCGCAGGGCTCGAATCTCCTCCCGCAGGCCGCAGTTCTCCGCTGCGTAGCGCATCATTCTGGGATGGTGCTCCACCTGATAAAAAAAAGATAAGATAAATACTAGGTAAATATAAACAGATCAACAACAAAGCTTCCAGGCATTAAAGGCTTTACAGTACTTCTGAAAATACCAGATTTGTCATTTAACAAATTAGTAGTAATCAACAATTTGCAATTCTTACTTAGTCCAAACATTTATGTCTAATAACTTGTCAAAAAGAAAAGCTTCAGGAGCTACTAGCGCACTTTTAAAGGGCGCTATTAATTATTAGTATTATTTTATCATTACAGTGTTCAAACTAAACTGTTTAAATGGAAGATATCTGACTAATATAAAGAAAAATAAAATCAATAAGAAATCGAACTATTCTCTCTTAAATTTATTAATCGATTATGAGCTTTTAGCAGTAGATGGTGTTGTATGTTGTTCAAGAAAAACATACTCTGTATTCAATTCGTTACAAATACAACTTGAATAAATGAATGAACGAACAAACAAACAAACAAATACAAATTAGCCTAGGGCACCATCTGTTTTTAAAAACTAGCCAAGAGCGAAATCTACTGTTAAAATATAAGCTCGGAATCAATCCATTATGAAAAACGATAGAAATGTTAGAATCCATACATATCTGATTTCTCAAATGTGTTTGACACAGCTCTTATTCTTAATACATATAAAGCTCATACTACTCTGAACAATATGAACATAAAAAAAATTAACAAACATAACGTATTTATTCAACATAACTAATACCATATGCACTTGCTAAACTGGCCTTGCAAATGTTCACATATACCTGATCTCGAAGCAGACGTATCTCCTCCTGCAGCTGTTTGTTTTGCTCTTCTGCTTCCACTGATCTCTGGCCTGTCTGAAGCTCTTTCTTCAGCTGTACGATGTGGTCGTCTCTGAACTTCAGGATCATGCGGTTCGACTGGATGAATTTCTCTTTCTGGGCCCAAGCAGCTTCCAGCTGAGACACTTTCTGCTGAAGAGCCTGTATAAGCAGGAGGAAACTGTGATTAACGCCGGTCTTATTTAAGGGAAGCATTCACATGTAGACTATACTCAAAAGGCCACATTTAGATATTAAAAAATCCATCAGAATGAAATCAGCTGTGTGCTTAGTGTGGGTTTCCTTGTAGCGGTTTATTATTACTATTACTACTACTACTATTAATATTACTACTATTACCACTACCACCACTACTGCTACTACTACTACTACTACTACTTTACATTACTTCATTTTGAGCATAAATTGAGGCTTCAGTTGTAGTTTTGTGTTATTATTAAATATGTTCTTCATAGAAAATGTTATTTAGGAGGTTCATATCGTATTTGCACTACAAATAGGTAAAACCACTATTTATTCTGAGCAAAATCAGGCTCAATTTGTTTTGAAAATTATAATTTTATGTGTTTTCTGGTTAAAATGATTTTTAGAAAGTGACTGACATAATTAGTTGTCTGAGACTTCTATGTTTTAAAGAGAATCACCACCTTGGCGACTATCAGTTAAAGATGTTAATATTTTTTTTACTCCAAAATAAATTGTTTAGAATTGATTAGGCTTAAAGATAGATGTTCTTTAAGGGAAGACAGGGCTTTAAATAGTCCCATTTGTTAGCAGTATTTAAGTGAGCCAATTTGTCTATAACAGAGTTGAAAGACATTTCTGTTAATACTTTTTAAATTAAATGACTTTAATAATTAAAATCTTACATGCACTGTATAAAACATTATAACATTTGAAAAAATTAAAATGTTTAACATGAAAAAGGTCATATTTCACAACTTATATTTGTTATAATTATAATATTATAACTTGTACGCATATTTAACAACTACTTTCTATACTTTAAATGCACACACACATTCAAGATTCTATTCATAATGGAAAAAAAACAAGCAAACTCATAAAAATAACTCACTAGTAATGTAAGTGTCTGATTTATCATGACAAAAGGCTGAGAAACTCTTTAAGGTGAATAAAGTTTGTTTTTAAATTACTTTAATTATATTTCGCTACACATTTCTATGGATATTTTTGTTTCTTAAAAGGGCTTCAAAAGTAAACATGTCATTTTTAGAACATATAATATTAAATAACAACAAATAACAAATAATAAAATAATATATTATAAAAAAAATAATAATAATAAAAAAAATTAAAAAACTTGAATAACATTGCTATACCTTTGGCACAAATGATCAGATCTAAATAAAGTATTGTAGGTTGCTTAAAGTCTCATTACATTTGACAAAGGACCAGAAAAGTGTGCCAAAGAGATTCTCTGAAGCCTCATAACAATTAATTCACAAGGGCCGATTTTGATTTGATTTATATAACCAAAAAAAGCACCTTCTTCTCCTCATGTATTTTCTTCCAGAAGTTCATAGCCTGAATGAACTGCGTCTTATAGGAAACCTCAGGCTCAGATTGATCTGCAACACGAACATCAGTTTAAATATTAAAAATAAATAAATAAATAAAAATAATTTAGTTTAATAAAAATTTGCTCTGTATTATTAGATTTATGACATTATACTAGGAAAGAAGGACAGTATTTTGCACATTTGATTACTTTTTAACTGCTTAGAAGAAGTAAAAAGAAATTTAAAATGCTAAAACCACATCTCCGTAAGTATATTGGAGGTTGAACATGTCTGTACCTGACTGTGTGTCTGTTGGTGTGAGCTCTACGATTCGCCCTTGTGAAAGAGCATTTGCAAGCTGCTCCTTTAGCTTTCTCACTTCTGCTTGCAGTTGTCTGACATTTCCCTGAGTGTCCTCATTCACCATAGCCTGCAAAAAACACAAATACACGCATCAGTTTTCACATTTCTTCAATACTACTAAAGGTTTTGATGAATAATTCTCTGCTTCCACCTTATTTTTGATGAGTTTGGCTCTCTGCGCGAACTGCAAGGTGGAAAGCGTCTCTCCAAAGCACTTGGAGCCTGGATGAACGTTAGCGATGATGTACGTCTTAGCATTACCACCCAGGGAGTCCTGATAAGATGAATTTTAATCAGTCAGAGAAAGTTCAATCATCAGCATATATTCTGAGAACATTTTCGCAAAGCCTACTCACCCTGAGCAGGAAGGTCAGCTTTGAGTCTCTGTAGCAAATATGACGGTTCTTCCCATTGGATACGTCCATCAGGGCCATGATCACCTGACCGAGACACATCAGCGACCGGTTGATGCTGCTCGCCTCCTGTAGTTTATAAAGGTCAAAGGTTACAGAAAAGTAGCATATTTAAGATGTTTATTGTACATGTCAATTTGAACCCTTGTGCATTGTTCAAATCGACTACCCTTTCGTTATGTTAGTGGCTGTTTTTGCCCCATTGACTTCCATTATAATGATATTTATTGATTGCAAAACCTTGACACCACATATAATCATGCTGTCCTGATTTGTTTTGTTTTCCCTCTCGAGTAGAGGTAAAATTGTTATTTAATATTTAGGCCTGTGCAAAAATGTTTCTGGCTTTTATATGCAGGGTTCATACACATTTTTACAACTAAAATTCAATGACTTTACCAGGACATTCAAGTATATTTTCATGACCTAATCTTTCATTTAATGTCTACATATACATGGTAAATAATAAGAAAAACGATGCAAGTTCAAAGTTATTACAGCATATCATGAAACATCTTTATCTAATATCTTTATATTTATGTAAAATTTATTTAGATAATGTTCACACAGCACTAATAAGAGCACGTGTTTGACAATGGACAGAAAAGACAACTAACCTATATTTAAGTATACAGATATTTGTTCAACTAATTTTTCATGACTTTTCCAAAACTTAGTGGGTATTACAGTTTTTTAAAAACTTTTCCAGGCCTGGAAAATGCTAGCCAAAATTCCATGACTTTTCCAGGTTTTTCATGACCGTATGAACCCTGTATATGGAGTAAGACAGCAGGTTATAGTGTGTGTGCATGTTCTGAAAGCTAAGCTGTTTATTTTGATTTTCTCATACATATTAAACCAATAAACTAAGCTTTATTTGCACTGGAACTGATGATTCAAAGTAAAAATGTCAAATTGTACCTTTTCCCAACAGGAAAAACCAGTAACAATCAGGAATACACCATAACATTGTGTCATGGCTTTGCAATCAAATAACATCATTATAATGGAAGTTAATGGGGCAAAAACAGCCCCCAACATAACGAAAGGGTAGTCAATTTGCAAAGAGTATAAATTTTACATTTTTAAAGCATTTTCCCAATATATGTGTCAAAATATGATTTGTTAGCAAAACTCAATCCATCTGCTGAAATACAGAGAAAGTTGTGGCCAATTAGAGATTCCAAAATCACCCCAGAGTGGATGAAAACATCCCCAACAGCACACAAGGGATTAAGTGGTCATTTTTGAACTGAAGCACCTTGAGTCGTGAACCCTCCGTGTGCGTATCTCTCTGTCTCTCCGATCCCGCGAGATCCACAAGGTTGAGCTGCGATGTCCTGATGTTCACTAATTCCTGTCCGGTCTCCTTCGACTCTAGTGTCATGGTGAAAACCGCATGGGAACGAGAAGATTCGCGATTCATCGAGGTGGACGCCACTCGCCGGTTCCGCCATCCCATCGATAGCACCTTCAGTCACAAACACACAGGAACAACAACAAAACTGGATATTAGTTTCAGTTTCACTTTCATAACGAAAACACTGATTTCAAAGCACTTCATGAGACTTTTAAAGCTGAACAGCATATTTAAATGTCAAAGTAATTGCTTTATATTGACTATAAACACATTAACTAATCATTAGTATCGTCATACTTCAATTTAAGCCACAAAAGACAGCTAGGTCAACACATTGGGTACCTTATAGGCCTCTGCTGCAGATGCCGCATATTTCTCCACTGCTCCCTCGACAAACACTCCTCTCTTGATGTCCTCCCTCAGGAACAGGCTGGTGGACACGCTGTCCAAGAGGTCATAAATCTGCTCATTGTAGATCTCTATGAACGAGCACTTGCAGAGGAAGCTCTTCGTGCCACCAGACTGCACAGGAAACAGACATAATTTAATAAATAAGAGCTGCAGAATATAATAAACACACAGCATTGTGCAACTGTCAAATTAAGCAGGCTGCAGTTTAATTAAATGTATGTGCTACCCACTTATAAAATACTATTGTGTATTACTGTAGATGGTAATATTGTTATTGTTGGTGTAAATGGTCTAGTGTTCAGTTAATGCAAGAACACAAACCTTCCATTAAATAAATCACAGATCATATTCAACTTCATTTACAGTATTTAATATTCACATTTCAGCTCGTTCAGAATAGATTGATAGTTCTAAATTAAATATATATGGCGGACAGCCATTTTTAGGCACAATTGGGTTTAAGTCAGGGCTCTGGCTGGGCCATTATAGAACAGGCATGGAGTTGTTAAACGTTGCATACATATGACTATATAGGTATAATATTTCCTTTAACATTTTACATTTATTTTTAAATTTGCATTTTTATAAACATACATCATGAATGAATGGAAAAACTTATGCATAAGTAAATCAGTATTTCACAGAATAAAAGAAAAGTGATGACATTTCTTCAAAATCTTCAATAAAAAAAGGATTTAATTTAGTCTGTTTTGCCAAAAAATAACAAACAAAAAAGTCTTCTTTTCATACATGTTTATATCTACATTTTCTTTAAACAAAACAATGTTTTAACTTCAGAAGAAACCCATATTTGGTGGAATAACACTGATTTTTAATTATTTTTCCTCAAATCCATACATAGTCAATTGATTACAATGGTGTAACTGCATAGTATGCACACATAACTGAAACTGAACAATATTTCAATAACTTTGCATAGCCAATTAAACTCATCTCACCCGTTCCACCTCTCGATTAATGAGAAAGAAGAGGTATTCAAAACTTCGAGGAATCACACCACGCAGCTCATCAGAAAAATTATCCAGCTCTGAAGGACCTAAACACAAACACAATATACATTCAAAAACACATTTCTGTCTGCATTTACACTAAAATAAGGCACTCAGATAACACCAAATATCACTCAAATAAATTATAAAAAGAGAGAGTTCACCAAAAACTGAACATTTGCTCACTTATTCACACTCAAGTGGTTCTAAACCTCAATGAATTTCTTCTGTTTAACACAAAATAAGATATACTAAAGAGATATACTAGTAGGAAGAAAACAAATACTATTGAAGTCAGTAGCTGTTTTTCTCTATCAGAAGAAAGAAAATCAAAAAGGTTTGGAACAACGTATGATGAGTAAATGATGACAATTTTCATTCTTGAGTGAACTATCCCTTTAACGGCCTGATATGGTGAATGTTACATGTGATGTGCAATAAGTGCGGTTTGCTTGGGAACATATAGGCTACATTAAAATCACTTACATTTACAAATGTAGAGTTCCATGTATAGTAAAATGTTTATTCATTCATTTATTTTTTGAAAAAGTACAAAATTACTATTTATTTATTATTATACTATTCGAATTTCACAGTTAATAATCTCATTACTACACATTTGGAGATCTTTTGATTTCTTTAATGTGGAATTGGTGAGGTAAACTAAAAGCAAACATTTCCAGACATCCAACACATCTTTTCAGTAAGTAATTTAAGACCTTTATAATTTAAGACTGTTTAAAATTATGTATGATACTAGAACACAATATTTTAATGAATTTAGGACTTTAAGGCCTAAATGATTCATCTTTTCAATATTTCAAAGGCCCTGCTACACTAATATAAATGTTTTTACACCATCGCCATCACTGTGAAACCTTTATTTCTCTACTGATCAGACAATAACACTTACCCAGCATAGTGAAGGTCTTTCCAGAGCCTGTTTGTCCGCTGAAAAACAAATACATTATTACCCTCCCTGTACCATTACCAGGGCTGTAAGGTGTCTGACAGAACCCACACATGAACTCACTAAGCAAAAATGGTGCCATTGTATCCATTCATGCAGGACTCCACAATGTTTTTAGCCACGCTGGAGAAAACCTCCTCCTGAGAGACACAGATAACAGACTAAATGTTTACGTGGCTGATTTTTTACCAGTGAAGATTAAACTATTTAAAAAAATCATGAAAAAGCTCACCTGGCTGGTGTTCATGTCAGCTACATGGTCGTACGTGAAGGTCCGCGGCTCTGGTTTGCAGTGTAACCTGACGGTCTGCGGTGAGCTCACGGTCAAACACAGGCTGTGATCTCCATCTGTGCTTAAACCGGTGCCTTGAGTCAACGGTCGAACCCGCACAAACACCTTGATGGCGTCTCCATCACTACAGGGGCATATGAAAAGATATAGGTCACAATGGAGAACAAACCTGCTTTATGTTCAAAAGCCGATTCCCATTCAGTAAACAAAGTGACATTTTTGATTTACTCCCACATACGGATTTATCCATGTAAAAGGTCATTTTGTGAACATATTCAGTCATTTGTATATATTGTTCTGCAATGTATTATCCTCAAGTGTTATTTAATTTATTGGGGAGATGTTACTTGATAATAGTTTTAAGAAATTAGGTCTAACCTATAACATGACAGTGTATGTTTATTGTATTATTCAAGTTCAAAGTAAAATAAATATTAATTAAACAGGGTGAAGTGGTTTTTAATTTCTGAAGTGTTTAAGTTTGTTATACATACTGCTCATTATTCTTTTCGGCTTCGATGCTTTATTATTCTAGGGTCTGACAACTTATGCAGCATATGTTTTATGCAACGGATGCCCTATCAGCTGCAACCCATTACAGGGAAACATCCATACACACTCATTCACACACATACAGACCATTTTAGCTTACCCAATTCACCTATACCATATGTTTTTGGACCTGGAGGAAACCTACGCGAACACGGGAGAACATGCAAACTCCACACAGAAATGCCAAATGACCCAGCTGAAGCTCAAACCATTGACCTTCTAACTGTGAGGTGATTGTGCTACCCACTGCGCCACCGTGACACCCCATAATCATAATATCTTAGAAAATTTTAATGAAACTACTCCAATAGTTATATAATTTTGTTCACATCACTTACAAGCATAATATTGCAGAAAATACTCAGATTTTAATTAAGATTGCTGTTATTTCACATATAAATCACTGTAAATTTGCAAGCTAATACTAATCTCGGCTAGTCATTAGCAACTTTAAATTTGCACATACATTGAACTTAATGCTAGTTTCTCTCTGACAATTGTCAAAACTACATCTCATATGTAAACAAAGACACAAATGTTGCATAGTCACATAAAATTCGTCAGGTATGACTATAAACATTCAACATTTTCGTCATGTTTTCGAGTGTATTGTTTATTAGCACGTAGTTAGTGTGGAGTTTAGTATGTTTTGACTGTAAACTATTACTGACGTACCTGTTGGTGTTTGCTTCCGCGGTTGCTGCATAGGAAACACAAAAGAAAAACAAACACATTTAGCAACAATACTATAGAAAACAGTGCTAAAATGAACGGACAAAGAAGCACGTCAGTAAACATTACCGTATGTTCGACTATAACGGTAAGCATTCATATTTATTAAATCATAATGTAAACATCTCGGTTATTCGGTTAGTTTAAAAACATGCGAAGATTTCTATCGAAATGTTAACCGATAGCGATAGTAAATATTACTCACATTTGCCTTTAAGATTCATGATTCATTCCTATATTTCCTCTTTTTTGCCCCCTCTCTGTTCGTGAGGGAAGGATACAAAATTTGGCGCCTGTTCTTCTACTTCTTCTTGAGATTTAATGGCGGTTTTCACTTCAGATGTTTCACTGCTGCCCTCTTCAGGAGGCACCTTTGCGCAGGTTTACGCACCATTTATTTATTTTTGTTTGTTTTTTTCGCCACGAGCTTCACATACGAAGCACAAAAATGAGTGTATAAACAATTTACCTTATGAATTCCTTATATAATTCCTCATTAATGTGTGACTGATAGGCTATAAAGATTTGAAAATAGTTCAAGCTGCATTAACCATTTTTATTAATAGTAAAAAGTAATATTGGGGGTGACGTTTTACTGTAATATTTATCATCTACGATAAATGTTTTATTTTAAACATTTGTCGTATTAATAGTCTGAAACTGACCAGTATTAAACTCTTTGAAATATAATTGAGTTTTTAAACACTTGATTACTCAAAACAGTCCAACTTTATGAAAACTATTTTTTTCAAACCCTCCCCTTTCTCTCTCTCTATCTCTCTCCCTCTAAATAAATAAATACATTCTTTTGAAATATCGCCTCAGTTTTCATGACCCAGAAATAGAAAAGGGCAGACATAAAAAATCCTGCACACCTAAAGAACAGAGAATATGTAAATAGTGTGACAGAAATCAAATCTGGGGTATTTGGATCAGACACACTTTCTTTTGTTCTGCCCCAAATACACAACTAGAGAAATATTTTGCCCCCAATTTAAAACATTAATTTTTTAATTTAAATGACTCTTTAAGCTTTACCATGTACTCGGCATGAATGAATTGACGTATAAACTGGCTGCAAAATATGTTTAAACCACACATCATAAGAAATGGTTAATGTAATCTCATTTAGATAATTATGCTTTTTTTATTATTGTAATTGTTATTATCAAATGTATTTTTTTCTTTCTTCTTTTTTTTGATCATTTATTTCTTATTTACAGTATATTTTATTCATTTGATAATGTTAATATATTACATATCTTAAACATATTTAAAATGCCATGCCAATAAAGCAACTTGAGCTTGAACTTGAGAGAGTTATCTTTGTTAAAATGTAATTAAATAAAACCAATTAAACTGTATATAATATACATATGTACTGTAATGTGCTGTGTTGTATGTATTTTTTTTCGACTTTTATTTTCTGAACCAAAAATAATGACCATCATATACCTTTATCATGAAGACTTATACATTTAAAAGGTAATCTAACCCCCTCAATCCAGCAAAAATAAATAAATAAATATATACATAGAATTTGAATCCCTTTATGACATTTAAACATTAAGTAATTTCAATTTATATTTATATAGTGTGATTTATCTATTTAGCATAAGTTTGTATGTTTTCAATCAATTTACATGTAATTGAATGTATATGAAAGCAATAATTCTGTTTCTCAAATATGTATCTAAACAGGATTATATATTTTAGCATTTTTAAATTTGCCTTAAACCAAATAATTAATAAGTAAAGAATGAAACATTGTTCCTCATGTCTGCATAACATTCCTTGCAAATTCTTTAGAAAAAGTAAAATACATCAGCTTCTGTAGTTGTCAGGAATAGTCCAATAAAATTCGACAACATGAAGTACACACTGGTCCAATGAATGAAACTAATTCATTTACCTACAGTGCTACTATATAATACATTTACATGCGTTACACTTTTTAGCTCTCTTTACTGTTTAGCCCTGTGGCGTACATGGAAATATTAAAATGCATTTTACTCTGAAATAAAAAGAATTCAAGTTTGTTTGGTTGCTTTTTATTTACAAATATCAATATATGTAAAAAAAAGTTTTTGCAAAATTTGTGCTAAGAGAGGCATTGATTGGCTCTGTAACACATTTATTACAAATAATAAAGCAAACAGAACTATTTCATTTTGTAATGGGTTTAATTTATTTTAATTCTGTAATTGATTCTTAAATGTCTTACTCTCAAGTTTATTTCATGTTCTTTATTTTTCTCTCTTGTATTTTTTCATTGATAATGTAATTTATATTCTGTATAGTATGCAAATATTGATACAAACATGTCAACTGTACGAGAAAAAAATAGAAGCAGAAACTGCTCCTGAATCACCTCACCGGCGTTATGTTCAGATTTTCTGGATTTTCTGGTGTAAAATTCAACAATTTTGTTTGAGAGCCCACAAACATACACCATTACTTAATAATTCACGAGATAAATTAAAACCCAACGGTTGCGTTTTGATTTTTACATGTGCCACACTTTGACCTCACTACATGCACAAACACTTTTGAATATGAAATCTCCTTTCCATGATAGACTGAGGTGGCTCTTAAAAGAGCCTTTGGGTGTAAATTAGATGGTAAATTAGGCGCGCTCTCCACGGATGCGGCGGGCCAGTTGGATGTCTTTGGGCATGATGGTGACCCTCTTAGCGTGGATGGCGCACAGGTTGGTGTCCTCGAACAGACCGACCAGATAAGCCTCGCTGGCCTCCTGCAGGGCCATGACGGCGGAGCTCTGGAAGCGCAGATCAGTCTTGAAGTCCTGAGCGATTTCACGGACCAGACGCTGGAAGGGCAGTTTGCGGATCAGCAGCTCAGTGGACTTCTGGTAGCGGCGGATCTCTCGCAGAGCCACGGTGCCGGGCCTGTAGCGGTGAGGCTTCTTGACGCCGCCAGTGGCCGGAGCGCTCTTACGGGCAGCTTTGGTGGCGAGCTGCTTCCTCGGAGCTTTGCCTCCAGTAGATTTACGGGCGGTTTGCTTGGTTCTTGCCATAATCGGTGAACTGCTAACTTATTCTCTAGGAATCAAGAATACCGTGCGCGTTAACCCAAACTCGGCGTTTTTATCTCTAGCGCTGCATTGGGGGAGGCTGTAGAAGCATTTGATTGGTTATTGCGTTTACGTCGCAGTGTGACGTAGGCATTCTGACCAATGGCTATGTTTTTCTTCTTTTCAAACGAATGAATGACCGCATTTAGAATTATTTTGCGCGGGAAACGCGCCACAAGAAAAATCATTGTAATTATTTTAAAGAAGAAAAGCCTTTTTGCATTTAAATTGGTGGCGACAAAAATATACTTTTATCCGCATGCTGTTTTATTTGACTGTGAGATCATCTGACTTCATATTTAGTCCTGACCAACATTTTTGTACTTTATAAGCTAACAAAAATCCACTTGTATGACAAACTCATGTTTCAAGTGGGAATTTGCTGTAATAACGCAAACATAATCTTTTGTAATTTTGTGCAACCATCTGTTTTTATTTTAGGCATTTGGTTGTGAATAGATAATTGTGAATAAATAAAATGTGCGTTCACGTGGATGAAAAGCAATGTTGGAATTGGAATATGCTTTTAACTCCATCAACTTGATTTAATTGTGTCCCTTTCACTGCTCTGACGATGCAGTTAGTTTACCATATTGGTAATTCAAAATATACAAAACAATTTTGGGGAACTCAATTCAATTCACCTTTATTTGTATAGCGCTTTTACAATGTAGATTGTGACAAAGCAGCTTCACATAGAAGGTTATAGTAAATTGAAACAGTGTCAGTCCAGTTTTTAGTGTTGGGAGTTCAGTTTAGTGTGGTTTAATATTGACTGCTGAGTCCAAACACTGAAGAGTAATCCATCGATGCGCAGCTCTAAAAGTTATATTTATCTATATCTATATATTTATATATATGAATATTTAAGACTAAATTAACTAAAAAATGCTCTTTTGCTATTAAGTGGGTGGCTCTTAAAAGAGCCGTTTGGTTATTCTGAAGAATCCAGGAGAAAGATTACTTCTTCTTGGGAGCCGCCTTTTTAGGCTTCGCCGCCTTGGGTTTGGCCGCTTTGGGCTTGACCGCCTTCACCTTCTTAGGGCTCTTTGCTGCTTTCTTGGCAGCTGCTGGTTTCTTTGCCTTCTTGGGGCTCTTGGTTGCCTTCTTGGCAGCCGCTGGCTTCTTGGCTTTCTTCGGGCTCTTGGTCGCCTTCTTCACAGATGTGGCCGCCGGTTTCTTCACCTTCTTAGGAGACTTCTTAGCGGCGGGTTTCTTAACTGCAGGCTTCTTGGCTTTTACTGCACTTTTCTTGGCTGCCTTCTTGGGCTCGGCTTGCTTCTTGTTGAGCTTGAATGAACCGGAGGCGCCTGTGCCTTTGGTCTGGACCAGAGTGCCATTGGACACCAAAGCCTTGACGGCGATTTTGACGCGGGAGTTGTTCTTCTTCACATCGTATCCGCCGGCAGAGAGAGCCTTCTTCAGGGCTGCGAGAGATACACCCTGTCTCTCCTTGGATGCGGTCACAGTCTTGACGATGAGGTCGCGGACATTTGGGCCCGTTTTCTTGGGCTTAGACGCAGATCTCTTCTTGGGAGCTTTAGCCGGAGCGGGAGCTGGGGCGGTTTCAGCCATTTCTCTGAGCAGGAACGTTCACACGTCAACAACTTGTAATGAACAATGAAGCTCTGCAGAGCCGCGCTGTGAACTGAACTGTCACATGAGAACCGTGTAGACTCAATCGCCAGTCATCGCAGGCTCTGAACGCCTCTACCATATAAACTGTGCTTTCTCTGATTGAACACAGAGCAAAACAAGTGCCACAAAACATTTTTCAGCAGATTAGAAAGACTTAAGTGATAAGAAGAGAAGTAATAGTTTTTCATGGAATTCAAAAGGGAGAGGCCGTGAAGATATTTTCAGACTTATTGAGTCATTTGTCCTCTGCTCTCTCACTTGAATTGTTGAACTATGCACATACGACTGGTGCAGAAAGAATTATTAATAAATAATTATTAATTTTTACCTTTTAACGCCTTGATCTCATATCATTTGCCAATTGTTATCAAGAAAATTCATGATTTTGTAAGTTTTTAATGTTTAGGTTTGTACAATGGATCAGCGTTTAGCATATTGAACCTACATAATGAAAAAAATTGTAAATAATATTTTATTTGTTACAATTAGTAATCATTGGTGTAAAGAAAATAAATTTTGCCTCGACGTGTTTACACAAAGGAATGTCAATTTGTTCTACAGTGTTACGTGGCAAATGTTTAACCTTAACCTTTTATTTTGCGTTTCATAAGTTATTTACATAAACTGTAATTCAATTAATTGGGATATTCGACCAGAAACATACATTATCTGTCCCTAAAATAAAACCATAAATACGGCAAATAAAAGGTATTTCATCCCAGAAATTTCTAAAATGGACTGATAGTTGATTTCTGTGAGATGTTCTGTAAATTGTTTCACAGTTTTTTTTCCTGTATTAAAAACACTTTATAAATTTGCAAACCCTGTTATTGTCTTCTCTTCAGGTCAGTTGAACCTAGCGCTTAAATGGTAAAAAAAAAAAAAAAAAAAATCTGAAAAAGTATCAGAAATTGCATGTTTAAGTTATCATTCACATCAATTGATTAAAAATATGTAATTATAAATAAATACTATTTACAATTGTTCCCATTTCCAATAAGTTTAACATAATTATATGCAAGAAACCTTTAAGTTAAAATGTACGTTTCTGGTAGAATGTCCAAACTACATTGTTCTCAGAAAAGGAAACAATGTCATTTTCTGATTTCAAATTTTCTATTCTGGTCATTTCAATAGTCCAACTAGCATATAACATGACATACATACACAACATATTAATGAACATTTCACTTTTACGTCCCTTAATCCTGTCTAGGAGAGCAATGAGATTTAATGATCAACATTCAAAGTTTAACCTAAAGAGAAATTACCCAAAGAGGTAACTCACAAAACAAACTGAATAAAGAGTTTAAAAAAAAAATTCAATTATTGATGGAGGGTTTCAAGAAAGCATCAAGGGGGAGTTCAAGCCAGAACAACTAAAACGTTTTCTATCTGATAGAAAGAACTAAATACCAAATCACCCCCTTACTAACATAAATAGGAGAAAAACAATTACAAACGGAAAAATGGCACCCCTCTCTCTACTAGTCCAATCCCAAATTAGGAAAAAATAGGAACAGATGATCCTACTTGAGAGTAGAGTAGAGAAAGGAAACACAAAAACATTCTGGGACGTAACACTAGCAGAATGAAGTGTATTTGATAATGAACGTAGATTAGCAGTTTCCAGACATCCTTAACTCTGCTCTTAACTACCTTCACCTCGCTCTTTTCTGTTATTTAAATATATATATACACACACACACATATAAATATATATTTATTTATGTTAAGTAAAGTTCTCAAAAAATAAAATAAATAAATTATATATTCTGTTCTATAGAACATTTAAATAGTCGTAGTAGACACACTTAAACCAAATTATTCAGGAAGTTGCTGAATCACGGAATACACAAGATAAATTGTCTTTAGATGAGAAAGTGGGTGGCTCTTAAAAGAGCCTTTGTGTGATCGAATCGAATTCAGCACTTTACTTGGAGCTGGTGTACTTGGTGACCGCCTTTGTGCCCTCAGACACGGCGTGTTTAGCCAGCTCTCCAGGCAGCAGCAGACGCACAGCCGTCTGGATCTCTCTGGAAGTGATGGTGGAGCGCTTGTTGTAGTGAGCTAAACGAGAAGCCTCACCGGCGATACGCTCAAAGATGTCGTTCACGAAGGAGTTCATGATGCCCATCGCCTTGGAAGAGATTCCTGTGTCGGGATGGACCTGCTTCAACACTTTGTACACGTAGATGGCATAGCTCTCCTTCCTGGTCCTCTTACGCTTCTTGCCGCCTTTTCCGGCGGACTTTGTTACAGCTTTCTTAGAGCCCTTTTTGGGCGCGGCCTTCGCTGGTTCAGGCATGATTGTTCGAGGTAAACTGCTCGACACAACCTTTTTGCAACGCACACGGGATTTTTGTTTGGCTCTTATGCAAATTTCAAAAGGAAAGCTCAACCCTATCTGATTTGTGTATTGGCACAATGAATGTGTGGCACCGTTTTCATTGGCCGACAGGCTTGTGGCCTTTTTAGCCAATAGTATGCCTCGATACTGCAGCCTCCACCCATAAGAAACTTCCGCATAGAAATCGGGTTCAATCTTTCCCGCTCGAATTTAAAATAAAGTCAGTAAATAGATGTTTCTAGCAAGCGCACCATAAGCGAAATTAATTGTAATGTTGTCTTTTATTAAGGCAGCCCACACCGTACGAGTTGTGTTCTGATTTCATTTATAAATGAAAATATTATTAGGGCGTTCACATTTTATGTCAGAAAGAGGAAAAGAAAAGAACAAGAAGGGTAGGGCTATGCACGGATTACAACAAAATTGTGTAATAATTTTTTATTATTATTATTATACTTAAAGTAATTTAAGAGTGTCTAAATAAGTCCTTAACCACTTTGAGAATATATAATTTATTCCTTAAAAAATAACATCAGAATGCAGGAAAAATTGATCAAACAGAAAATATCAACATTTCTAGATTTGTTATTATTATAAAATATTAGTCTTTTTTTACTTAAGCCTGGCAATAATGTCTCAAATCTTGCTTATGCTGCATTTACTAAAATGCAACACCACTAATGAGGAAATATAACTGCGACCATTAGAATGCAACTCCTACCTGATTATTAGAGGAAAATGTCTTCTTACGTTTATCAGCTGAACTACTCAATATTGCTTATGGGGAGAAACACTGTTTGAATATAGGAATGTAGCATGTGAGAGTATGAAAACAATATGCGTTAACTGGACAGATTGTTCAAAAAGAACAATCCAAGTGTTAATGGCACTTGAAATAAAAAATACTATCTTCGTTCAATGTTAGAAAACTAAAAAGTTCCTTGTTCTGTTTTTTGAAAGCATGTAGAACGGTCAACTCAAAGTGTGAATTTGAGCGGGAGTTACCTTTGGCGGCCTCCTCAGATTACACTGGAAGCAACAGGAGACCAACAGTAATGAGTTGTGGCTATATAGTCATAATTTAGAAATTTGGCTCTTCACATGAAAACGTGGGTGGCTCTTAAAAGAGCCTTTGGGTTAACTTAAGTGGTTATTTTTTTACTTGGAGCTGGTGTACTTAGTGACGGCCTTTGTGCCCTCAGACACAGCGTGTTTGGCCAGCTCCCCGGGCAGCAGAAGACGCACGGCTGTCTGGATCTCTCTGGAAGTGATGGTGGAGCGCTTGTTATAATGTGCGAGACGAGAAGCCTCACCAGCGATACGCTCAAAGATGTCGTTCACGAAGGAGTTCATGATGCCCATAGCCTTAGAAGAGATTCCAGTGTCGGGATGGACCTGCTTTAATACCTTGTAAACGTAGATAGCGTAGCTCTCCTTCCTGGTCCTTTTACGCTTCTTTCCTCCTTTACCGGCGGTCTTAGTGACGGCTTTCTTAGAGCCCTTCTTGGGCGCAGGCTTTGCTGGTTCAGGCATTACGACTATCAATGTTGTTTGAATGAAGAGTCTGAGGCACGTAGGGTGTTTTATACACTCCAGTATGCAAATCAGCTGTGGGTGCGGTACACCAGAGGTCGCCAATCGTAGTCGTCAAATAATTGCTCCGCCCACTATTTGGTCAACCCACCCAAACCTTACTATCTCAACCAAACCCGTTCCTTTTTATTATATGTATATAAACGCAACGGCACTATAGAGATATATAGGCCTAAAACCACCACTCATCTCGTTCCTTTTAAGGAAGGGTACATTTTAGTCTACTTCTAAGCCTGAAGACAAATTGTTGCTCCCCTTCTATTGTCTACTACTGTATTGAAAGTCACTCCATAGACACAAATACTTAACAGTTTGAAATACTGGAAATCGTCTTGTTAAATGTAAATAAAGTGGCTCTTAAAAGAGCCGTTGGGTTTTTAAGCGTCAGAAAATTGGTTTAAGCGCGCTCTCCACGGATGCGGCGGGCCAGCTGGATGTCTTTGGGCATGATGGTGACCCTCTTAGCGTGGATGGCGCACAGGTTGGTGTCCTCGAACAGACCAACCAGATAAGCCTCGCTGGCCTCCTGCAGGGCCATGACTGCGGAGCTCTGGAAGCGCAGATCTGTCTTGAAGTCCTGAGCGATTTCACGGACCAGACGCTGGAAGGGCAGTTTGCGGATCAGCAGCTCAGTGGACTTCTGGTAGCGGCGGATCTCTCGCAGAGCCACGGTGCCGGGCCTGTAGCGATGAGGCTTCTTGACGCCACCGGTGGCCGGAGCGCTCTTACGGGCAGCTTTGGTGGCGAGCTGCTTCCTCGGGGCTTTGCCTCCAGTAGATTTACGGGCGGTCTGCTTAGTTCTTGCCATTGTCGATGAACTGCTAGATCGAGTTCTAATAGATTGATGTTCACTGTATGCAGTCTCAACTGTTTTAACAAGACGGCAGTGGTTGTTGAGGCATTTGATTGGCTGTTGCATTTACGTCATATCGTGACGTAAACATTTTGACAAATAGCTATGCGTTTCCTCTTTTTGAACGATGGAGTAACAGCAGTGAGTCTACATTTCCCGCTCAAATAATAACAAAGCAGTTATAACAAAGAAGTTATAACTTTAGGCGGAAATTTCGTTGGCCTGCCAAATCGACATAAAACACAAACTAGAAAAATAAATAAGGGTAATCCTGCTCCTACATTTTAATATAAGCAAAGAAAATGGAGACAAGCACCAAAGTAAACTTGACGGTGACGTTTCTTTTAAATTGGATGCTGACTCAAAATGTTCCAGTGGGAATTTGTGCAAGACCGAGTTAAATCTAAATATCTCTGGTCGTTACATGCTTACAACATTTTGGATTCGTGGAAAACTAATTTAAATTTTAAAAAAAAAACCTTATTGAGCGCCGGTTAACCTAAAATCACACTTTAGCTTTAACGACTAAACTTTAGCTACATAAAATAAAAATACTCCTTTTATGTGTCTTGGTCAAGTAAGAACTTCTAATTCACCAAGACCCATCTTGTTATAGTTGAAATACCCTCTAGAATTGGTATTCAGCTGTCAATAATAACCTTTAGGAAAGTATTAAATAAAATTAAACTTGTTTTGACTAACATCTAATAAACGCAAGCCTTTATCTACAAAAGTAGACACTTTTAAAAATTGCAATTAAAGGAGTGAGTGGGTGGCTCTTAAAAGAGCCTTTGGGGAGCTAAAATCTAGCTGGTTTATTTGCCTTTGGTGGCCTTCTCGGTCTTCTTGGGCAGCAGCACGGCCTGGATGTTGGGCAGCACACCACCCTGAGCGATGGTCACTCCGCCTAGGAGCTTGTTCAGCTCCTCGTCGTTGCGCACCGCCAGCTGCAGATGACGGGGGATGATACGGGTTTTCTTGTTGTCGCGAGCGGCGTTTCCAGCCAACTCCAGGATCTCAGCGGTCAGATACTCGAGGACAGCAGCCAAGTACACTGGAGCACCAGCACCAACACGCTGAGCGTAGTTACCCTTGCGAAGAAGCCTGTGGACACGGCCAACGGGAAACTGAAGGCCTGCTCTAGAAGAGCGAGTCTTGGCCTTCGCCCTGGTCTTTCCACCGGTTTTGCCTCGTCCACTCATGTTGTACAGTCAATTCTTAGGAACTGAAGATGATATCGTGACTCGACAGTCAGCTTTTAAAGCTAGCGTGCTTCTCGCCTATTGGTCTGAATCTCTCTCAGTTGAAAACCAATCACTAAACTTCCCTCCAAACAGCAAGACACTCCCCCTTCTTTAGCAACAGCTTTATGAAAGTTGATTAAAACTAGATAATAGACTGAGTTCTGCATCAACTGTAGTGGATCTAAAAATGTTAGAAATTATACAAAAAGAGGGAGTATTGGAGGAAATATATGTAATAATAAAGAAACAAATAATGGGGAAATGGCAGTACAACTGGGAAACAGAAAAAAAGGAAGTTTTATGTATTATATTGAGCCACAACTGGGCGAGCTACTCAAGTGGAAAAAGGAAAGAGGAGAATATATTATCCAGACTAAGAGTTGGGCATACTGGACTTAACTGTACAATGAAGTTAATGGCAAAGCACAGGTCTATGAGTGTGAGAAAAATGAATCTATTGAACATGTGATCATGCATTTTGAATTGTGTATAATGAAGAAGAAAGTTATTGGAAGAAGTCAGGAACGAGATTGAGTTTACATTGAAATTTTTATTAAATCCTGGGGTAGGAAGGCGTAATTGCATTGTTTAGATTTTTGAAATATGATTTATTCGAATTATTGGTAAGTTTAATATTTGCGATCCGCCAAATAAAAGCGAAAAAAGAAGTTGATTAATAGTTTCAGCTTAACGTTGATGTAAGGTTTTACATGTTGACTTTATAAACAAAATATTTATTGTCTGATTTGTGCAAAAGGCAAATGTCTTAGCTGTGCATTGAACAGTCCGTCGTTTATCTTTATAAGGCAAAACCAATATTTCCTTCCCACAGGGAATAAATTCCTTTTTATAATACTGCGATTTTTAAGCACTCCTGCGTTTCATTCCACTTATTGCTGTTAAACTGCCTGCTTTGTCTTTTAAGAACAGTTTCATTTAGCACAGCAATATTTATGATTTAATGTAGTTTTGCATAATATATAGATATACACACACATATAAATATACATTATATATATATATATATATATATAAATTTTTATAAGTAATCATTTCACCCAATTTCTTTCTTTAACATTTTACCAATTTAGTCAGATGTGTGCACACATTTTGAAGCCTAAACCTTAGATTTTGCACATACACTCCATATATTGAAGATTAGCATTTATATTTAACAATAAATTACATTTTTACAAAAAAACTTTTTTTTCAACACTTTAAGTCTTCAATCTAATTAGTGTGGTTTTCAACAGGCGTTATACAACTTGAAGAAAATCATCTTTTCTAAAGACAATGATGTGGCTCTTAAAAGAGCCTTTGGGGGGTTATAAGATTAGAAATTGGTTTAAGCGCGCTCTCCACGGATGCGGCGGGCCAGCTGGATGTCTTTGGGCATGATGGTGACCCTCTTGGCGTGGATGGCGCACAAGTTGGTGTCCTCGAACAGACCGACCAGATAAGCCTCGCTGGCCTCCTGCAGGGCCATGACAGCAGAGCTCTGGAAGCGCAGATCGGTCTTGAAGTCTTGGGCGATTTCACGCACCAGACGCTGGAAGGGCAGTTTGCGGATCAGCAGCTCAGTGGACTTCTGGTAGCGGCGGATCTCTCGCAGAGCCACAGTGCCAGGCCTGTAGCGATGAGGCTTCTTGACACCGCCGGTTGCCGGGGCGCTCTTACGGGCAGCTTTGGTGGCGAGCTGCTTCCTCGGGGCTTTGCCTCCTGTGGACTTACGGGCGGTCTGCTTGGTTCTTGCCATTGTAGGTTGTCTACTAGCTTATTCGCAAGTAAAGTATGAAGAACGCGGTTGCAATGACAGCCTTTTAACCTCTCCCGTTGCTTTGCGTAGCGTCTTTAGAAGCATTTGATTGGCTGTTGCATTTACGTCGCAGTGTGACGTGAGTATTCTGACCAATGGCTATGCATTTCTTTCTTTGAACAGATGAGTGACAGCCGGTTGCTTTTCCCGCTCAAAAGTTTATTTAGGATGAGTTCTCTTTGAATTAAAAAAATATTGCGATATTACCATATACTTGTATTCTCATGTGGACGTATTTGATTATGAGGTATTTTTATGTTGAATCTATAACAATATTTTTGTGTAGAGTTCAAAAAGAGGTTAACAGAGATGTTGACTTGTATGGAAAAGCCTAAAGTGATTTTTCAGTTTAAAGTGAACACATTAACTGGTAATTTGTTAAGCTGTAAGCAAACGTTATGCGTTTATTTTGATTACTGTTTTAGACCTTTATTTAAATTACGGCGGTTGTTCTCATTTGTGAACGAAAACTGAATTTTCAAAATTATATTCATTTTCAGATTTCCTATGACCTGTTCATTGTTCAGGTGTTTTATTTTTAGTTGCCGTTTCAAACGTAAAGCACACAATTTACAACAATCTAAAATGGTGTGAAGACCAGGAAAGAACTATTAATTTTGAAATGCACTTAAAACGAGGCGATTGAAACAATGCTCTTTACTATTATGTGGGTGGCTCTTAAAAGAGCCGTTTGTTTTTGGAAGAATCGAGTGGAAAAGACGATTACTTCTTCTTGGGAGCCGCCTTTTTAGGCTTCGCCGCCTTGGGTTTGGAAGTTTTGGGCTTGACCGCCTTCACCTTCTTGGGGCTCTTTGCTGCTTTCTTGGCAGCTGCTGGTTTCTTTGCCTTCTTCGGGCTCTTGGTTGCCTTCTTGGCAGCCGCTGGCCTCTTGGCTTTCTTTGGGCTCTTGGTCGCCTTCTTCACAGATGTGGCCGCCGGTTTCTTCACCTTCTTAGGAGATTTCTTAGCGGCGGGTTTCTTGGCTGCAGGCTTCTTGGCTTTTACTGCACTTTTCTTGGCTGCCTTCTTGGGCTCGGCTTGCTTCTTGTTGAGCTTGAATGAACCGGAGGCGCCTGTGCCTTTGGTCTGGACCAGAGTGCCATTGGACACCAAGGCCTTGACGGCGATTTTGACGCGGGAGTTGTTCTTCTCCACATCGTATCCGCCGGCAGAGAGAGCCTTCTTCAGGGCTGCGAGAGACACGCCCTGTCTCTCCTTGGATGCGGTCACAGTCTTGACGATGAGGTCGCGGACATTTGGGCCCGTTTTCTTGGGCTTAGACGCCGATTTCTTCTTAGGAGCTTTAGCCGGAGCGGCAGCAGGAGCTGGGGCGGTTTCAGCCATTTCTCTGAGCAGGAACGTTCACACGTCGACAACTAGCAGTGAATAATGAAGCTCTGCAGAGCGGCGCTGTGAATTTAACTGTCACATGAGAACCGTGTCGACTCAATCGCCAGTCATCGACGACTCAGAGCGCCTCTACCAAATAGATTGTGCTTTCTCTGTTTAAACACAGAGTAAAACAAGTGCCATAAAACATTTTTCAGCAGATTAGAAAGACTTTAGTGATATAAAGAGTATCAATGGGTTTTCCTGGAATTTAAAAGGAAGACGCCGTGAAGATATATTGAGACTTATGAAGTAATTTGTCCTCTGCTTGTACTGAAATAGTTTTATTACGCACATACGACTTGTGAAAACATTGCAATATGATGTGCAGCAAGAATCATTTTGTTTCCTTTGTATAACCCCCTGATCATTTGCCAGTTGCCAAGTAAATACATGTTTTAGTAAGGTTTAACGATGTTTTAGTATTTTAAAACACTGCACCAGTGTGTAGCATATTGTAACTACTCAATACAAAATCAGTAACGAAGTTTATGTGTTTATTGATGTCATATACAGTATAATATACATTATAAAACTAATAAAACAGATTAGTATAATGCTGTCTATGAAGTCTTTTGAAAGTGTAGCCCATCTCCCCACCCATAAGTAACTCCCCCGGGGTTCTTTATTTTATTTCCCGGCCAGAATTACAATCCTGTTTATTTTTTAGTATTTATTGGAAAACAAACCAAATAACTGCATGCTCAAATATGACACTGCAATTTTTCTGCCTGAGACTTATATAGCTAAGAAATAAACTTGAACGTTGAATTCAATTACAGACTTGCATAAGTCATACGTATAAATTTATATACACTAAATGTTAGTTTTTACACATACAGTAAGTCACATTTGCAACGTTTATACATTTAAAATACAAATGGTCGTTTTGTTCCTACAACCATTTGACAAAACGATTTAAATACACTGACAGTATACGTAGGTTTTTATATTTCACGCTTAGAAACCATATTTTAAAACTTTCGTACGGCTGAGACCCGTGTACGCTTTTAGTGTATGTGTATATATATATATATATATATATATATATATATATATATATATATATTTTAAGTTGATACAAGCGTAGTTATATAATTGTGTATTTTACAGCAATGTCTCTGCTTTAGTTACAACATAAAATTAAAGCCACTCTTTAAAGATAATGTGGGGGGCTCTTAAAAGAGCCGTTGTTTTTTTTAGTTGTGAGGTCGTTTAACCTCCAAAGCCGTACAGAGTGCGTCCCTGTCTCTTCAGCGCGTACACAACATCCATGGCAGTCACGGTCTTTCTCTTAGCGTGCTCGGTGTATGTGACGGCGTCACGAATAACATTCTCCAAGAACACTTTGAGAACACCACGAGTCTCCTCGTAAATCAGACCGGAGATTCGCTTGACTCCACCACGACGTGCAAGACGACGGATGGCGGGCTTGGTGATTCCCTGGATGTTATCACGCAGAACTTTACGATGACGCTTGGCGCCACCTTTACCCAGTCCTTTACCACCCTTGCCTCTTCCAGACATGTTTATCAGCTCAGTTATTCAACTACAGCGCCGAAAGTGAGGTCTAGAGAGGCATTCTAGAAGCTTTATAGTCGCTCAGACGACCTAGTTGAAACAGCCAAGGCGGAGCTCCAAAAGCAACGTCACACTAGGCGCGTCAATCCAGCGAATTCGTGGCCGATCGAAATTGCTGTCAAATTCTATATTTAAATAAATAGCTTCAGCCATTATTCTAAATCCACATGAAACACTATTTTCTGTTTTTTTTAAGCTTGATTGTCTCCCTTTTTAGTATGCAATCATAATCTTTCATTATTGGTCAGTAAATTGTCGAATTTACAACACATCACAATGTAAACTCTAAATGTCTTGTTTTCAGATTCTGAGTTATCCCCTAAGTATGGCTAACTGTGTAATGTATAGTACATGTATATTAACTTATAAAGAGAAATATTTGAAGTTAATAAGCCATTTGGGTCGGTCATAAATAAATAATTGTATAAATAATGTTTAATAAGTGAAATGTGAAGTATAACAAAACTGAAATGTAAATTAATTTATGTACAGTTGAGCTCAAATATTGTAATTATTTCAAACTGTCAACGTATCTTATCTTTATTTAAAAGTATGCATTGACAAACAAAATATTCTACAAAAACAACATTGTATTGTATACAAAACAGAAAACTACACAGCAATGACGAAAATTTTACTCTGCAAACATTTTTTGTATAGATGGGCTAAACTAAAATCATGAAACACCCACAGAAACAGAAGCCTTTTAAAATAACTCCAGTTCATTAAATGCTCAAAGAGAATATTCTGACCACCAGTCTCAGCACCATCCAACCAACATTTCAACTCCTGGCCCTTCTTTGACTGTTGCCATCTTGACAGTCTTTATATTCAAGTATTATCGATAATTATAATGCCATTTTAAGAACAAGTGGGTGGCTCTTAAAAGAGCCTTTGGGGATCTACGTTAAAAGCACAAGTGCAGATTATTTGCCTTTGGTGGCCTTCTCGGTCTTCTTGGGCAGCAGCACGGCCTGGATGTTGGGCAGCACACCACCCTGAGCGATGGTCACACCGCCCAGAAGCTTGTTCAGCTCCTCGTCGTTGCGAACCGCCAGCTGCAGATGACGGGGGATGATACGGGTCTTTTTGTTATCGCGAGCAGCGTTTCCAGCCAACTCCAGGATCTCAGCGGTCAGATACTCGAGCACAGCAGCCAAGTACACTGGAGCACCAGCACCGACGCGCTGAGCATAATTACCCTTGCGAAGAAGCCTGTGGACACGGCCAACAGGAAACTGAAGGCCTGCTCTGGATGAGCGAGTCTTAGCCTTAGCTCTGGCCTTTCCACCGGTTTTGCCTCGTCCACTCATTGTATTACAGAATTCTTTAAAGTGTGATTACTGCTTCGATTCAACAATGAGGTTTTAAAGCTAACGCACTTCTCGCCTATTGGTCAGAATCTGTCTCAGTTGAAAACAAATCACCGCACTTCCCTCCAAACCTCAAGACCCGCCTTCTTTTCAAGTTTCTGCTATTGTTTTTTGAAATACCTAAAAAAAATGTAGGATTAAAAGGTTAACTACAAATTTTGAATAAGCTGTGTTATAGTTAAGTTATTATTGAGATAGAGATTGAGAACCCCCAAATGAAAAATCTATAACTATTACACAAATATATATAGGACAAAGTGAGTTAAACCAATCATTTAAAAATAGGGAAACATGAATCAGGTAAACGTAACAATATCATCCATGGTAAAAATGTCTATTGCCGTGCTATGTAGTTTTCCAAGAACACCTTTACATGGATGTTTTCAACAAGGCATGTCAACTTTAAAATATGATTAATGAAAATATATATATTATTTCGATTATTTTCACGTGATTTGGTTAAAAGACATTTAAAACCTTTGTTTCTTTTAGATAATGTTGCTTTAGTTTATATACGCATGCACTAAACAAACATTTCTTAGCATGTTTTATAATAATGTAAACATTTTAGTTAGTAGAGCGGTTTACAGAACTGGTTGGACGTATTTAAAAGGGTTCCTAAATATTAGCCATACGAAAAATTACTGTAAATGCGTACACTAATGTCTGCATTTGTAGTACATTTATATACAAATTATACATTCTTGTCTTCATTAAGTGTTAATAATTTTATACAAAAAAATATCTGTTTCGTTTTGAGCGGGAAAATAAAACAAAGAACTGTATTGTTATGCGGAAGTTTCTCATGCAGTGGGGCGATAGGCGGGCCTACAATATCGAAGCTGACTATTGGCTGATTTGCCAGCAAGCCTGTCTGCTTTCTGACCAATGAAAGTAGAAACCCACATTCATTGCTTTCGTACACAAACCAGATAGGACTGTTTTTACCTGCTAGAATTTGCATAAGAAGTGAATAAATACTCAGCGTGTGTCGTCAGTGAAGATAGAGTTTCTTTGACCTGAACAAAATAATCATGCCCGAGCCAGCGAAGACCGCGCCTAAGAAGGGCTCCAAGAAAGCCGTAACCAAGACCGCAGGAAAAGGCGGTAAGAAGCGCAAGAGGACCAGGAAGGAAAGCTATGCTATCTACGTGTACAAGGTGTTGAAGCAAGTCCATCCTGACACTGGAATCTCCTCCAAGGCGATGGGCATCATGAACTCCTTCGTGAACGACATCTTCGAGCGCATTGCCGGTGAGGCGTCTCGTCTCGCGCATTACAACAAGCGCTCCACCATCACTTCCAGAGAGATTCAGACCGCTGTGCGTCTGCTTCTTCCCGGGGAGCTGGCTAAACACGCCGTGTCCGAGGGCACAAAGGCTGTAACCAAGTACACCAGCTCCAAATAAATCGCTGAATCAATTTCAGCTACCCCAAAGGCTCTTTTAAGAGCCACCCATATTACCACGTAAAGAGTTACCTTGCAATGCTGGTTGTCTTGTTGCATGTATGTACATTCTTCGAAACTTAATTTAACAGCATGTCTACTGGTATTTACAATGTGAATTGTTTTATTTATTCTTTTTAAACAGAACATACTGGTAAATAGCACAGCCTAGTGCGGTGAATGGTTAAACCCAAGCCCGTCATACATATTCTTACGTGAATCTTTTTTCCTTATTTTACCCATTCTTTATTTTTTGCATGTTCCTCTATTTGCAGTTAAATATATGCAATACTCGCCTAATTCTCATAAGGGGCGTTAATGTGTTTAAAGAATACATGATGGTCATTATTTTGATGGGCAGTTTAGGTGTCAGTGTAAAAAAATTATGTAAACAAATGTTTTTTTTTTTTTTTTTTTTTTACTTTTAATGGGCTCATTCATTTAAATCAGAAGTATGAAGCGACACATTGATCACTAAAGCTGAAATCAGCCTTTACATGAATCTGTCTCAGTTAAAAAACAATCACTGCACTTCCTTCCAAATCTCAAGACCCGTTATTATTACGTTATTATAGACATGGTTAACCCCCAAATGAAATATATATATATATATATATATATATATATATATATATATATATATAT
>CAIGQQ010008344.1:994658-1022267 GCA_903798035.1 Danio albolineatus
TATATATATATATATATATATATATATATATATATATATATATATATTACACACAAAAAAGATAGGACAAAGTGAGTTAAACCAATAACGATTACATTAATAAATAAGCTGTTGTTTGTTTTCTTCTGTGAAGAAAAAATAAAAAAATATACTGTTTTCTGAGCAATTGTGGCAGTCATACTGGATACAGTTTTACAAACAAATACTGTTGACTTTTGTTGTGACTGTTGCTTTTGTTTGCTGTATTCTAGTGTTGTTTCTTCTAGTTTGTCTTTTATAACCAGTGTTGCTTGTATCAGTAATTAAACTATTGTTTCGATAAATTTATATAGATTTAATTTAAAAAAAGAAATACCTTGCACAGAATATAAATTATTTCAGGTTCAGTTTTGGGTGTTTTGTCATAATAATTATGCTGTTCTTGTATTATGTATAAGCTGTGATAGTTTGGTGTCTGGTTGACAGAGCCACTGGTAAACCAGTTATGGCCGACACGTGTGGGTCATTGTAAAGTTGTGGCTTGTTTTGTTTTTAGCATTGGTTTAATTGCATTTGAACCTTGAATTGAAATTTGACTGAATAATTTAATGTGGTATGAGTGCCAAACTCACAGCTGAAACTCAAAGCCAATTTTGTTATTTTCACTACTACAAATAAAATAGTAATTTGAAAAAAGTCAATAACCCTGGAGCTCAACTTGTATTGACCAGTGTTTTCTAGAAGTAGCCTATATTAAGCCGACATTTTTTTCCCTGTTGTGGGAAAAGTATTGAAAACGTTAAATCAAATGTATTTTTGTTGTTGTACTCCAATTTAATATGTATAAAAATTAGTAGTAGTATTTTCCTGTTGCACTTGTAAGCTAATTTGCAACCGCAGTTTTCTATTATACGGCGTTTCCGCCGGAAGTTAGCCTCTCGCGAACGCGGGTAGAAGAAGTGACAAAAAAGTGTCTTTAAACATGGGAATTTTATTTTAAAAAATCATTAATTTGCTACTTAAAGTCTTTATTCAACACCCGGAGCGGTGTGAGGCATGTTTTAGTCGGCTGTGCGCGCTGTATGTACCTTCTTTTAGACTGAAGAACTGTAACACCTGCTGACTGCCAACTCTGAATGAGAGCCATGTACACCTGGGATGCCTTGATGGTAAGTAGCCCAAATAATAGGCTATTTTTGATTTAGGTGAACTATTTAATGAACACTTCAATAGTCCAAAAGAAAAGATTAAAAAAGGAGAAAGAAAGAAGTAATTTAGACATCGATTCAAGTGTTCGGTTTCTTAAAATGTGTCATTTCATGCCTTCATGCATTCATTACGTTTCCAAAACCAGTGTGACATTTTGCAATAATTTAAGTTTTTACTTCTTCTTTGAGACAAAAAGTGTCTGAGCTCCAAAACTTGCCTATAAGGCCATTTAAACTTGGACTATAGATTGTGATTTATCTATGTTTGTATATGACCACTGTGCTGGATGTCTTTATTTAATTCTCTAATTAAATAAAGAAACCAGGATCCTCTCTTGGCTGTATTTCTTAGCTAGAGTTTTGTTTAGGAACATCTTTTGTAATGTTGTTCAAGGAATAAATTAGATTCATACCCTGCACACAAGGTATCTAAATGGGTCCTGCAAATGAAGGCAATGTCACTCCAGTAAAGAAAATTAATAAAATACACCTTTATTAATAAAATAAAATCGAGTGAAAAGGAAGAATAATAACAAAACAAAATGCTTTACTTTATCCTCAGTTTAGAATAAAGGGCCTGAAACTTTCAGTATACAGAAGTCAGTTAAGCGTGCTGCTGGTCTGTATGCTTTTATACAGTAGGCTATTCGAGCTTTGAAAACAGGTGTGCCTTTAATATTATAAGCTATCAATATTTGATATACGTGAGAATATCTAATGTTTGATATACTCAAGAATATCTGTTAATACATAGAAGAAATTCCTTTGAGTAAATACACAGCAAAGCGTTTCGTCTATTACATCAGCATCCGGCCAGTCTTCCAGGGACCTTGTCCTCCAAGGCCATAGCTCCTAGTTGGCAAAGAATATCTTCCTCTGAAGAAAATGCTCCCAGGCTTTTGGTTGTAATATTTAGTTAGAAGTGTCATCTGGACCATTTCTGCCTTCATTGTCAGAAAATTGACCCACTTCAGTATGTTGTCCTTGACTTCTTCGAACTCTGTTGAAAGCGTTTCTTATGTTTCTTCTCGTTGCTTATAGTGGTTTTTGTAAGCATACGAGTATCCGAATATCTAAGTAAAGTTTTGTGTCTTGTACAAATAATGTCATTAAACCATCCAAACAATACCCTAACCAAACTTCACTAAATAAATGAACAAATCAACCAAAAAAATCAACTGAAAATAAGATTTTCGGAAATTCCCCACAATTTAGGATGCAGCATGTACATAATACATTCTGATGCGAGAGGATTTCAGGACTGAAGCAAATCAAATAATAGTATTCCTTGCACATTCATTATATCTGCACACAATGACAAAACCAAACACAAACAGCAAACATTTATTCTTTATTTCAGTTTTCAAATGCATATTAAATAGTTGGTTAAGATCATAAAATAACAATCTATAAAGCATATAAAAGCAGATACATCTATACATTGTCGAAACTGTCAGAACACAAAACCAATATTGCTGTGATGTCCCATGACCATCAAAAGTGCCTTGAAGAACAATAAATATCCCTCAGTAAGATACACACATTTTCTCTTTAGGTGGTTAAACGAAACAGAATTAGGTAGATATACCAATGCAATTATTATTAAACTTAAATAGACTCCGTCAACAATAAACAGCATCCAAAACAGTATTAAAATACACTTGCATCAAACAGGCTAGCATTAAATAAAGGTCATTGGCCTCTAAAATAAGCTTCAGTCTTAAAGCTTTTTACTCCACTTTCCTTCTCTTGGATTAAGCAAATATATATATTTTTTTCTGGGTTAAAACTCTAGGGGTTTGACTTTGTGTTTAAGGAGCGCTTACATGGAAAGGACTCCCTGGTACAGTTTCGTCTCCCCATTTAACAATCACTACATAGTTTCCTTTCTCCTTCACGGTGTAGGTCACATTGTAAAGCTTGTTTCCCATATGTTTGACTGTCACATCTTCACATGGAGTTCTGGGACCGTGGACGCCAACCATGAGCATGTTTGTACCTGAAAGGAAGAAACGTTTTGTATAATTAGGGTGACCATCGTTGGCATTTTCACATGAAATATCCTGACCGTTTGGCTTTGTTTTCATATTTACTGAAGGTAATGATTGAAAAGTAGTTTGACCAATAATGTGTAGGCATTTTTTTTTTTTAAATGTGGGGTTGTTGTACTGCAATATCGGGTCAAATAAGGACAAAAACACTGTTAGGTTAAAAAGTAGAAATGAACTCATTGCGTTTGTCCATTTTTAACCCAACGTCGTGACAACCCAGCATTTGTTTTAGGGTACTTCAAACAACTGATTGTTTTATGAAATCTGAAAGTACCACAAGAGCAATTTAGATGTATATGAAGCCACTGAAAATAGCTAAAACTTGGAACCTAACATTGGTTCAATTATGGGCAAACCCATATTTGGGTTAATTTGTTTTATTTTAAATACAATTTTTAAAGACAACTTTTGGGTTTGTCCATATTTGCCAACACTGCGTTAACACGGCTCAGCATTTTAAACTCCCATTTAAAAAGAAACATATAGTGTCCTATGTACAATTCACCCAAATTTGGTCTTTCTTTACCTGCTTTACTGCAGTCGACAGAAAAACTGTTCTTCTGACCCATGAAGGCTTTGGAAAGGCCAGCCCCGTGACACACAACCTTACTGGCATCTGAGGTTGGCATAGAGCTGGTCAGAGAGCTGTACGCTCCGGCCATCTTGGAGGTCTTGGTAACCGTTTCCACAATGACTGATGAAGTTTCGTGCAAACTGTGGCCCCCAGACAGACGCATACCTAGAGTAGGAGACAGAAGGTTAAATCACAGCATGTGAGATATGATATTGATTAATTAGTTAGGAAATATTCGTCCGACTTTACCTGTAACCTTTGCTTTGAAGGGGCTGCCAACAATATGCTGTGGCCCACCATATTTGATGCATATGAGATAGTTGCCCGGTGCCATTGGTGTGTAAGAGATTTTGTAACCTTCCTGGCACTCATTGCAATCCATTTTGACTTTTGAGGGGCCGTCAATAGTAACAGATAAAGCACCAGAACCAGCCTTGCATGTGTTGACGACAAACTCAGATGGGACACCTACAGAACAATAAGAGCATGGGATTATTTGGAGCAAACAAGCGGCTGCCGCTTCATCGTACTAATCATTTAGCGATTGGTTCCTTTCCAGATAAAAATGAATAAATTTGTACTTCCTTTAGAAAATAGACATTTGTTTTGCAAGGTAAGACACCTATTCCTTGGCTGGGATTATTTAGAGGCTTTAAAAATTGCATTTAAACTGCAGTTTGGAAGTTCAAACCATTAAGGACCTTAGAAGTCCAATACATGGAGATAAATCTGTGAATGTTCTGAAGATTAATACCTTATGACATGGGGTTGAGTAAATAATGAAGTCATTTTCATTCTTAAAGTGAAATAATCCTTTAATTATCATTACAATGTATGCATGTCTAAGTGGATCCAATACCTGTGCGTCCACCCTCAAGTCCTGGACCAAAAGCAGACACCATTCCTGGATCTCCAACACTTTCTGCTTCCCCAACACGGACTTTGAACGGGCTGCCTGGGATGTGGCTTCCATTAAACTTCACGTCAATGGAATGAACACCATTCTCACGTGGAATGAAGCGAATTGCGTTTTTGTCTGTGAAGGGGATGGGGGGAGAACAATCATAATTGTTATAAAGGAAAACTATTAAGTGTTGCCTTTCAAATGATCAAAAGGCAAAAATCACAACAACAGTACAACTCACCACTATCCAGTTCGGTGACATAACACTCCTCTACTACACCAGATGGAGCGTGAACTTTTGCATCTATGACACCTCTCGCTCCGTTCCTCTGAACTGCGAACGAGGCTTCCTGATTAACCTTCAAATCCTTCTCCTGCAAATGAAAAGACAGTTTGATTTCTGGCTCACTCAATACTTAAGTTCATGCAGACAGACGAATGGATGGATAACACACTTAAGAACACTTAATCCCAACTCAAAAAATAATAGTATGACCCTGGACAGACATGGAGTCCTGTTACAGTTCAATGACAAAAATAACTGACATGACTCTTATGAACAGAGAAGGTGGTTCTGGCTTTTATTTCACTGATATAGTTACTGCCACATGGGTCGATACACATTATGGAATCTAACTTTTTTTGTTTGGGTTTTCTGTGAGGTGCATGAAATATGCAAAGCTAATTTTGTTACTTGTTTTGGGGTAAATTTGAAATACTTCAGCGGCAATATACTGTTAGCGAATACCCCCCCACAGATGAGTGAAACATTAAGAAATGTATATATGTGCTGCATGCTTTCTTCTAAATAACTTTCTGAAAGGCTGTCTCTCAGAAACTGCATCAAACTACTATTTAAACTCCAAATTTATTTCATTTTGGTCTTAATTATGTTGGTGCCTCAGCTTACCTGAAGGCTTGTAACAGTAAGTCGTCGTGCATCATCTGACAGTGTGGCAACATGAACGATGAAGGGACTATCTGGTATATGCTCATTATTAAACTTGATAGAAACTTCATAGTCACCTGAGAGAAGAAGAGGAAAATGAGAATGCAGTAATTTTTACTGGCTTTGATAACTGAGTTTAATCATAGCAAATAACCTCACCAGGCTCCTGCACAATATAACTAACACCACAAGATCCGTCTTTTCTGTCCTCAAAGTTGATTTCAGCCTTGCTTGGCCCCTCTACGGCAATGGACAGACCACCTGCTCCAGCCTCTCTTGTCCAAATACTGAATTCAGCTATGACAAGACATGCAAAAATGTTATGATATGCAACATAGCATCATTACAAAATTAACAGAAGAAACAAAATCTTTTTAAAACATACCAGGAACTTTTGCGACGGCTCTCTCTAGGCCTGTGCCACCAGCCCGGACCTTGTGGAAACCTCCTTCCCCAAGTGGCCCAACTGTAAATTGGAAGGGGCTTCCAGGTACATGCTCGCCCCTGTATTTGACGTTGACCGTGTGAGAACCCATTTCAGCAGGCACAAAGCGGACTCTGTAAGTACTGTTGCCACTATCAACAATCTCTGCATCTGCCAGATTTCCACCAGGGCTGGTCACCTGGGCCGTCATTCCCTGGACCCCTGTTTCTCCTGGAAAAAGCAAATCAATAAATTAAACAATCAAATAAAAGCTTAAGAAAAGCTGTTGTGCCCAACAAGGACTCGTCTTTACCTTCTTGCCGGATTGTACCAAAGCTACCCAGTCGATCTCTTCCCAGGAAGGATTCAAATACATCTCTGAAAGGGTCACCGCCAACCTGTGTGCTCTCCTCTACATGTACCTCCCGCTTAGTCTCACCACCATGTGTCTTGCTGATTTCTGTGCGCTCTGTACGTGTGTAAGTATGGCTGCTGCGAGTGAAGGTACGAGTTAAGCGCTCCTGTGCTGACAGCATTTGAAACCAATTTCCTATGAAGAAATAAATCCAAGAGATGTAATTGAATTTTCAAAATTTCGAAAGTTTTCAGACACTGTAGATAATGGTATGATTGTCTTAGAATCTCTTGTGTAGGTATTTTATTTTTACCTGGAATTTTTAGGTTTAGGTCGCACGCGCTGCCAACTGATGCAATGGAGGCAGCTTGCCTTTTCCTTGTTATACTCTGCTTCATTCTTCCTTCTCCCGTTACCTTTACTGTAAAAGGACTTCCTGTAGAGTGGGATGAGCAAGACAAATGTTACAAATCTTCATTATAGTCTTTAATGGAATGCCAGATCATATCACTGTAAAGAACCTTAAAACTAACCTGGTATGTGTTTGTCTGCAAATTTGATATTGATGATATAGTTGCCTGGTTCTGTTGGACAATATGTCACTTTACATGTTCCATCTTCCACATCGTCACAGTTGATATCCACTTTACTTGGACCCTCGATTGATAATCCAAGTCCTCCATATCCTTTGAAACCAAGGTATAATGCAAATCACGTTAAATATGGTAATTACAGTAAGGTGCCAGAACCTTAAGATCAAAAGAACATAAGAGTAAATGCGAAAACATACCAGCATTTCTAGTGTCCACAAAAAATTCGGCCACTTCAAAGGTGCGTGCTTCAACTAGTCCTTTACCAAAAGCCTTAACCCTGCTGGCTTCTCCGATTTCAGATGGTCCAACCATAATCTTGAAAGGGCTGTTGTTCACATGTTTCCCACTCTTCCTAACACTGACCTCATGCTCCCCCACTTCCTTTGGAGTAAAAGAGAGACCTAGGCAAGGGAAACAATTATTAAATGGATCAAACAATGTAAATCGGGTAAATACAGAAATCATTCCATGGCATCAAGTGCTTACCAATGTGCCGGTTGGGCAGTCTCTTAAGTAGGCAAGGTTCCTCCTTTCCTGATGGAGCTTTGATGCTAGCTGTCAGATAGCTCAGGTCTGTTTCTGTGATCTTTAATGAGACATCTGCTGCTGTGCCAACATTCAGCTGAGAGCGTCGAAGTGAATCGTCACCTACATGAACACAGGATGAACTGGAATTTTTCTATATTTACCACATCTAATTTTTAAAAACACAAGTGATTCATTGCTTGCCATACCAGTGATCTTTGCTGTGAAGGGGCTGCCAGGGATATGGCTGTTGTCAAACTTGACAATGATGTTGTAATCACCCGGTGCCGTCGGCAAGTAGGACACAGTGCAGGTGCCATCTTTATTGTCCTTACAGGTGATTTCAGCTTTAGATGGACCCTCAACAGCAAGGGACAAACCACCTGTGAAGGCCAAACAAAAAATTCAATTTTTGCCATGATTTTAAGATTTTTTTAATGTACATTTGTTTTGAAACAACGACTTTACATACCTTGTCCAGCATTCTTAGTGACAACAGTGAAAGAGGCTGGTTTATTGACTGTTCCGTGACACAGACCGGGTCCATAGGCTGTCACCATTCCACTGTTTGTTACATCAACATAGAACTGCAGAGGGCTTCCTGTGAACATATTTGCATTCAAGTCATGATTCTGTCTTTGCAAATTGTAAGTTTTGCACATACTGTCATATGGGGTCTAACCTGGGATGTGGTTTCCGTCATACTTTATGTCCATTTCATGCAAGCCTCTCTCTGTAGGCTGAAACTGCACTGTGACCGTTCCATCTTTGTTGTCTCTGATGAACGGACGAGCTGTCTTTCCAGAGGGCATACGCACTTCTCCTGCAAATACAACAAATGTGGTATACTTCAGATAACAACACACAAGAGTAGTAGCATTTTTACATGAAATAAATATGATTTTGGAATGTTACCGCTGAGCTCTCCTTGCTGGACAGTGAATGGGATAACTAAATTCAGAGGCTGAAACATTGGTTTGGTGTCATCTTTTGGGGCAACAGGTTGATCTGTAGCCTGAGATTACAAGGAACAAGCAACACTTAAAGCAATGTGCAGTTGTCATTCTCCCTCTGCAGCCTTAAATATTTGCACCATATTTTTTCAAATCCCTTTCTGTTTTAATTACCCTGGTATCAATATCAACAGAACCATCTATCATGGCAAACTTCAACACACCTGTCCAGTAATATCACTTACCATGACTTGAAAAGGGCTTTTTGGAATGTGTTGGCCTCCAAAGCGGATTGTGATGACATATTTTCCCGGCTCTGGTGCCGTGTAATATATGTCGAAGGTGCCATCAGGATTTTCTGTAACATCCATATCCAGCTCCATGCCATTTGGGGTCTGGACTGTGCATGTTACCTTTCCTTTTCCAGCAGCCTTTGCATCCACAGTGATGACTGTCTTTTCTGACATCTGGATATTGGGCCCAAGGCTTTCTGCTCAAATAAAAACATTGTTAATATTATGTTGAATGCCTCATTAGGAGTACTAGTAGAATATGTATTGGTACAATAGACACATTCACTTTCTGATTCTTACCAACGCCATGTCCGCCAATAGACACTGCAAACAAGCAAAAAGATATCAGTAAAAGAAGAACACAAAACTTTGAAAACACAAGTTGCACACCATCAAAATGGAAATAATACCTGTGAGCAGACACTTGCTGGCATCACCAGTAGGAAAGGCTTGGACATTGTAGGGTGAATATGGAATGTTATCTCCACCATATTTGATAGTTATGGTGTAGCGGCCAGTCATGTCTGGCACATAAGACACCGTGTAGGTTCCATCTCTGTTGTCATGAATGCTGGCTTTTTTCGGCTTTCCTTCTGGATCCTTAAATGGCACAAACACAACGTTTAAATGTACTGCTTTTGCAATATATTCCTTATTTATTATATAAATATGGAGAAAGCTCACTAGGATTTGAACTGTCAGAAGGCCTTTCCCTGCATCACGAGCATCAATGGTAAACTCCACTGGTAGACTAGCAGCCACTCCGGTAGTGTCCAAGCCAGGTCCACTAGCACGCACCTTACTGGCATCATGCGTGGGAGCTGAATTAACTTTGTAGGGGCTGTTTATCACCGCAAAATGGAAGGGAACAAATGTCTTTAAGTCATATTGTTGTCATAACAACAAAATATGAAAATATGGCCATCAAATCTTGCCTCTCGATAGATTTTACCTAGCTCCAACACACTTTCTTTAATACAACATTGGACAACCCTAGTCTAAAATGTATGCCTTTTATGATCTTACCTCCCAGGTACTTCTTGGTTTGCATATTTAACAGACACAGTGTGCGGCCCCTCCTGTGCAGGGGTGTAGTTGACAGTGTGCGTTCCATCCCTATTGTTTTTAACAACAACAGGCTCCGAAGTTCCTAAAAGATTGATAAACATTTCCAATATTTTGAAGACCGTATTGGGAGTAATTAGTTACAAAGTCATTAGTTTATGTCAGGTTTACTTACCTTTTGGTCCATACAGCTGTACCTCCAGAGGAGCCACTCCAGCTTTGCTGCAGTCCACAGTGAAGGTTTGTGGAACATGTGCAGTAACTTTGTTAGCAAGTCCAGGACCAGAGCATTTCACCTTACTGACATCCACCACATCCTTAACCTGCACCCGAAATGGACTGCCTAAAAACAATAGAAGAAAATTTCATTGAAGTTTTACAGTTGAAACGAAAAGGCATATTTATAGATAATAATGTAGATGTTGTTCAAATATTTATTTGTATTTCAAAAGGTAATATTTCACCTGGAATAGGCTGGCCTCCATAAGCAATGTTGATATCGTAGTCTCCAGCAGTGAAAGGCATATATTCAACACTGCAGCTACCGTCTTTGTTGTCTTTGCAGAGCATTTTAGCCTCTGATGCACCTTCAATTGTTAAACCCAAACCGGCTGTCCCGGCACCCCTTAAAAGATAAGCATGGAGAAATAAATAATTCCAATCTTATCCAGTTTTAAAGCAAATATGACAGATTTTCTTTCTGCACCTTTATATGTGCATACCTTGTCTCTACTGTGAAGCAGTTGGGTTTGTTGACTATCCCACCTTCCAGGCCTGGACCATAAGCCCGGACACGTGTCGGGTCACAACCTTCAACAACTGACACCTTAAAGGGGCTTTTAGGAACAGCAACATCATCATAAAAGACCTCGATCAGGTGCAAACCTATAAAAATCAAAAAATCATTTCTAATTGAAGAACTCTGCTTTAGGCCAATTCTACTTTGAACACATTGAACTGAATGTATGAATAAGGACCTTTTAAAGTTGAGTAGTTTTCAGGTTTTGCAGTGCTACTAATGATCTGCTTTGACAGTGACCTGCAGCTGTTGTCGGGTTTAATACAAGCCGGCCCTTGTCAGGGACACAACTATTTCATGATCTCTTTTTACAATGCATTTGCTATATATAACCTCTCTCCCTGCATCTGCCAAATACTCTCATTCAGTATCCCTTCAAAGCTCTGAATATATATATGTGTGTGTGTGTGTGTGTGTGTGTGTGTGTGTGTGTGTGTGTGTGTGAGCATTGTAGTTACATACCATCCTCAAAAGCTGTATATTCCACTCTATATGTGCCATCTCCCTTATCAGTGATATATGCATCTGTGTTTGCGCCTGATGGATTGATGATGCGAATCTTAACATGGTTGCCGCCTTTGGTCTTAGCATGGGCCCGTGCATCCACAATAAAGTGTGTTGTCACCTCCCTGAGGACCCCTTGGGTGACAAACACAGACAGTATATAATTGATTTACAGTTTGAAAAATAAATCACATAAAACTGTTATTATTTTATATTTAAACCGTACCTTTGGGCTCAACTCCAGGTCCGTAGACTTTAATTCCACTAGTATCCACAGATGGCTCCACCTGCACATGTATGGGGCTCTTGGGCACCTGCTGACCTCCATATTTAATGGTAATAGTGTGTACCCCGTGAAAGAGTGGAGTGTAGGTGACGGAAAATGTCCCATCTTTGTTGTTTTGAATACAAACTTCAGCTTGAGCCCCTGAATCTGACACAATCTCAATGGTGAGTTCAGCCTCTCCGGCTCTACTGCAGTCCACTGTGAAACTGGCCACCTCGCCAGCTTTAGCCCTTTCCAGTCCTGGGCCACTTGCTACAACCTTGCCAGCATCCAGAGCTGGCTTGACAACAGCTTTAAAAGGAGAGCCGGGGATATGAGCCTCCCCAAAGAGGATATTGATGTTGTAGTCCCCAGCTTCTGTAGGCAGGTAGACAACCGAGCAGGTTCCATCACCATTGTCTTGGCATTCAATCTTAGCCTCACATGGACCTTCCAACGTTAGACCCAGACCACCAGCACCTGCTCCTTTTGTGTCTATAGTGAACCGTGCTGGCTGACCTACAATACCACCCTTCAGTCCTGGTCCATAGGCCCGAACCTAGTGAGAAATCCAATAACATGCAATTATAGAGCTTATTCAGTAACGTTACAAAACACAAAAGACCTATTATTTATTATACAATGCTGTCTTACCTTGGAAGGATCAGCAGGCATGAGTCCCTCCACAGAAAAGGGGCTTTCTGGAACAGGGTTTCCATCATAGCTGATGTCTACCTTGTAATGGCCCTCCTCAGGTGGGATGTATTTCACACAGGTGGCCTCATTTGTCTTGTCTGATTCCAGCTTACAAGGTATTGGTCTGCCAGAGGGTGAGGTTATGCTCACATTTACCTTACCCTGTCCACCAGCACCTTTTGTGTTCACAATAAACTCCTGGTCCTTTCCAACTTCCACTTCTGCAACACACACAGGACTAAGTTAAAATCCATGCAGTATGCATTTAAACTTTAATATAGCAAGAGTGTCTACTCCTAGAGGGCCTCTTACAACTACATAGTTTAGCTGAACTAGTTTATCAGGGTCTTCACATTAAATTGAAATTGATTAAGAGGGTTAATAATTGTATAGTTCTTTATAAAGTACTTTTATAAAAGAAAAGTGTTGGGTTAAAATCCTTACTTTCATTAAGACCTTGAACTTTGACTTTTCCAAGATCAAGTGAAGGGGCGACTGTGATCTTGAAAGGACTTTTGGGAATGGGATCCCCACCGTGTGTGACCACAATAGCCATCTCACCCTATTTGCAGAAGATTCGGCATTAAATGATACATAACAGTCATTTCCATACATAAAATTTGTTCAAATCAAACTCAAAATGCAACCGATGAGAGCGAACCCTGACCTGATGAAGAGCTGTGTACTTCACAGTGTAGGAGTAGTCATGGTTATCAATGATCTCAAAATCCTTAACAGCATTTCCTTTGGCAACCGTTTTGAAATGCACCTCTGGTTTTGCCTTTCCTGCTCCTTTTGTGAAGATGGTGAAATGGGTTGGAATTTCCACCTGAACACCTGTAAAGTAGAGCTGTGTCAATTGATCTGAAATTCTCCAGTGCTTAAGATCTTAATTTTGGATTAAACCTACCTGTCTTGTTAATTCCAGGACCTTCAGCTCTGACTTTACCAGCATCATGAGATGGGTCCACCTTGACTTTGAATGGGCTGCTGGGGATTTCCTGTGTAAAGAAAAATGTTTGAGATGTTAAATTAGCATTAGTGTTCAATTGGGTCCAAGTAAGAAGAATGTATGGCCACTGCTTTACCTGATCTGCAAAGACCACCATGATGGTGTAACGGCCAGGGCCAGGAGGTGTATACTTGACAGTGAAGGTGTCATTGTCATTTTTAATGATGTCAAAATCTATATCTGCCTCTGCTGGACCCACCACACCAGGGGCACATTTGATCCCAATGCTGACGTCTCCTAAAGGACAGTAAAATTGGTTAGCCACATGAACGCTCATTTGTTTATGTCATATAAAAATTAACTCATTATGCAAACCTTGGCCAGCTTCACTACAGTCGACAGTGAAGTAGGTGGGCTCATTTGCCTTCAGGCCAGTTTTCTCAACTCCAGGTCCATAAACCTTGACTTTGTCAGGGTGGCAGCCTTCACCAACAAGAACCTTTTAAGGATAAGAGTTTTGAGTGGCCAATCAGCAGTCATTGCAAACCAAGAGGTGTCTCTTCAATCTTGTCATTCCATTCCCGCATAACACTCCGAAATATTACAGTGGGAATACTCACTCTAAAGGGACTTTTGGGTACGTTGACCTCCCCCCAGGTAATTATAATGGTGTGCTTCACTGGCTTGGTAGGAACATACACACAAACAAATGTGCCATCTCCCTTATCAGTAATCTGGATGTCAATCACACAGCCCTCAGCATCCTGAAAGAAAACACCACCATTTAGCAACCCTGTCCAAAATATCAAGTTATTTCGTATTTGCCCTGATTCTACTGGCAGGACTGATTTGTCAACAGTCAAAAGCTTTGAGCATGTTACATTTGGACATACCTGAGCATAGATCTTCAGACCTCCTTTGCCTGCTTCTCGGGCATCAACAGTGAATTGTGTTGACTTGTTGACAGTAACTCCAGTGGGCTCCAGGCCTGGCCCAAATGCTTTGACCTGCACATGAGATCCATCAGAAAACATAACACTCACCTTCAGAGCAAATTTGAAGGAAACGAGATTACTTTCAGTGATCATTATTGATCATATGTTAATCACCTTCTCGGGAAAGACATCATTGGGTGCTGGAAGGATATGGGCCATGAATGGGCTGTTTTTAATATCTTCATCATCACAGATAACATGAACTGCATAATCTCCAGGTTCAGTGGGCCAGTAGCGCACATCACAGGAACCATCACCCTTATCATCACACTCGATCTTTGCTTGAGAGGGGCCCTCAATAGAAAACCCTTTAAAGAAATGCAAATCAGCCTTAATTAAAGATAAGTTACTAGGATAAGTCTTCATCAAGTTTTACCTACCTAGAGTTCCTACTTCTGTTCCAATAGCCTCAACAACAAAGTCAGCTGACTTGCCAACCATTCCAGTCTTCAAGCCAGGACCCCAAGCCCGCACCTTTTGTGGTCCCACTTCCTTGCTGACCTCCACCTCAAATGGGCTAAAATAAACACATTTTAAACATTGATTAGACCAGAGATATAGTACAAAGAAGAGATTCTGTAGATTTGCATTACACTGTTTAACTAAGTTGTACTACTAGCTCTCACCTGCGTGGGATAGGTTGTCCTCCCCATGTGATGTTTACAGTATATTTTCCAGGCTTAACAGGACAATAGTCACACTTGAACACTCCATCCCCAACATCACGCACTTTCACAGGCACCTCGACTCCGCCTGAAAAGATGCAATTTTCAGCATTTCTAAATGTAGTTACATTAAATCAATGAGCACGGATACCAAGCATTCAAGCAATAAAGTTTCCTTTGAAAGGGTTTCTGTTTTAAAGGGTTTTAAAGGGTTTGTGTGTAAAGTTTTAACACAAAGTTTAAAAAAGACTCACCTGGCCCTTTCACTGACACCTTCAGCTCCCCAGTTCCTGCTCCTTTAGTAAAAACTGTGAAATCTGCCACTTCCTTAACCCGAACACCCTTAGGCTGTAGTCCCCTGCCAGTTGCACGGCAGGCATTGGCATTGCTGGCTGATGGGGGGAAAAAACAAAATAAACCAATTATAAAATGTCCCAGAATGTTTAAATGCGCAGAGTACGGCACTGTTAGTAAGAAAAGCAAGGTGCTGTGCTTCTGATGAGCTGCTTTCATGGCAAAATGGAACATGGCTATGCTGTTTTGTTTGGTCACAGATTGTCATTTGTGACGAGTCTCATTGAAATATGCAGTACACTGGACATTATCAATAAAGAACACAATATGACCCCAGCATGACATTGCCAGATCACTGGAATGGTAACTTTATGAACATCCAAACAAACAATGATGCACCCAAAACACTTTGTTGCAAAAAAAACTACAGTACAAGGCTAAACTTTTTTCTTATACACAATGCTCATGCAGATATCATGTTTCTTTTATAAGAGCTGGAACAACAACTTGAAATGCCAAGTCCACATACTTTGCCCAATATCACTTTATCCAATACATACACGCTTTGGTTTTGCCCTTTTCTATCATGCCTCAATGTGGGTGTTTTGAGGCATGATAGGAATCAAGCTGTCGCAAACAAGCAAGAAGCTAAGCTTATATATTGTAGTGCTCAAGGAGACATAGACCAAAGTTCTGTGACGGCGCACCTTTCTTTTTCTGAGGGGGTATCTGCTTTGGAGCTCCAGGTGATTTAAGAAGTGCTACAAAATAAATAATTGTTTTTTTTTTGTTGTTGTTGTTGTTTTGTTTTTAATTGTTGCCCTGTCTTCCAAAATGACCAAGACGTTTATCGAAATCACAAGAACAGCCAGATATAGAAGAACAATCAGATGCTTACCTTCAGAGATGTTCACTTTAAAGGGGCTGCTGGGAATGGGTTGCCCAGCAAATGTCACATGGATAGTGTGTGGTCCCTCCAGCACAGGTTTGTAGGTGCAGCGGAAGATGTTGTCACCCTTGTTTTCTAGAATAACTTCCACAGTGTTGTTTTTATTCTGAGGATCAACAATGACCACACTAACATCTCCAGCCCCGGCACCTAAAATGGTTAAGACAGAACCATGAGCGCTTTATGTAGAAAACACAATTCTTCCAAAATGTATTCAGTGTATTCTGCTAACCTGCAGTGTAGATGTCAAAATAGGTAGGTTTGTGGGCCACATTGCCCTCCGCCTCTAAACCTGGACCTCGAGCCTGAACTTTATTAGGATCGCCGAGAGCCTTCGCCACATTCACCATGAATGGGCTCTTATCGATATCCTGACCAGCAAAGAGTACCTTAACCTGTAAAATAAATGAACACCCGTGACTATTTACATCCTCAAATGGACAATATACAATGAATCCTGTTCTTGTACAGATGCGTACCTTGTGGGGTCCCTCAACCTTAGGCACATAGGTGACAGAGAATGTTCTTTTCTTGTCATTGTTGGCAACAACTTTGGCCTGACAAAATCAAAAGACAGATTGAAGTTTAAAATGTCAATGATGGCATTCTTTTCCCACATTGATGCTACATTTATAGTATGTTAGAGAAACATATCAGTCATTTCTCACCTCCTCAGTGTGACCCTCTGGGTCTTCTACATATACAATCACTTCACCAAGTCCAGCCTCCAGTGTTTCAACAGTAAATACAGCAGGTTTCAAAACCATGTTCCCCTGAGGCTCAATACCTGTTTTCAATCAATCGATCAATAAGGATATTTGGTATTACTATTTGTGTAACTCTTTGTTAGCTTTTGTATAGACCTAAGCACTTCTTGTGATGTTTTAAGACAACTGTGCTTGGTATCTGTGCCTCAGTTTATGTTTACTCACCTGGCCCATAGGCCTTGGCTTTTTTGGGATACAGTTGCTTAGGCTTAACAGGGGCTCCAGGCTTCAGTTTAGCTTTAGGAAACTGAGAGAGGTACGTCATCACTGAATGCTCATCCACATCTGGATCCACAATTTCCTCAGGAGCAATCACCTGGAGATGAAACATTTATTAGATGTTGGACGAGAAATAAGTATACTGAGCTTCATTCTCTAATTACTGCTTTCAAATTGTGTATGTGCTAGTAACTAGCCATCTAGTCAGAAGGCTTGTTTACGATGGGATAAACAAAGCAGAAAGAAGCCACACCCTCCAGCATTTTTTTCACCATAACACTTGTGCCACATACTATATTTATCCACAGAGTGGTCAGGTTTGAGAGTGGCCTTCAACAAGCTAAGGGCAGGATTCACCAGGAGCCAGACCCCTCCCACACCACCTCAAGAGTCAGCAGGGAATTCAACCCCAAGAATTTATGACACACTTGCTACACCATCCTTGGAATCTCACACTTATCAAGTGAGGATAATGGAGCAGGCACCACTGTATGCCAAAGTGCTGAAACCACACAAATGTTCATGGAAGTAGTGTGTAAAGCCCTGTTTACAGCTGGTAATATATGGTTTTGCCAATCCAATTTTGAGTCAGCATTTCCAAATGTAAACATTTAATTCGGTTGCTTTTGAACAGCAATTCCCCTTTTTACAGCCTACATTCAATCCACACTAATTATTATTATTCACAATTATTATGCATTAATATGTTTTAAGAATGTACCATTTAAGTCATTCGTATTTATTTACAGCACTTATATTATAGGGCTTTTGAATACTTGACTGGTTAATGAACATTCTTAGGTTTGAAATGTTTTTTTTTTAGATGAAGTAGTTCCAGGCATGTTTTGACCGCATTACAGATCCATATCACTACGCTGAATGATTTCAGTTCATTCAAAATGAACATCAAATCCAAACAGAAGGCTTTATATGAGGTGTGTCTAATAGTTCTAAGACAAAAACCTGACAAACGTCTTGAAATACAATGAATGTTTTAAGGTGTGATAACTGTATACCTCTAAGTGAAAAGATTGACTCCAGTCCATTGAATTACAGTATTAGAAATCAACGCCCACTCTGCTTTGCATTGTTGCAGCATTACCATCTCAGGTCTGCATTATTTTCTAATAATTCAGTGGCGTGTAGTCAATTAATTCTTACTTCTTGGCTTCACAGAGCGCTCCCATGAAAGTGAGTCTGTAGAATGTAATAAGGGCAGGGTCTCAATGAAATCCAAACACAAGTGGCCACAAGAGATGCATTTGAACACATGCTAATATGAGGTGGTAATGCGTCACACTTGACCACTTGTGAATGGATCACTGAAAGCACATGTTTAATACCAAGTGGAAATGGAATCCGTTACACATTTGTTGTACAAGTGGTGTTAATATTGAGTGGAGGTTCACCTGTGGCACTCCGAGCCAGTCATCGGCCTGCTGCATGGCCTCACGAGCATTTTCCACAGGCTGGTTGGGGTCCCATGTTTGCCAGTCAGGGCACAGACCTACATAAAGAGTTAAAATGATATGAGTAATTTCTGACACTGACAATGAAGTCTACTATAAACCTTGTCTGGAGAAATTGTTTATGAAAGTCATCTAAAAGAAACATATACTGTAGCCTAAATGTATAAAGATAACAGTAATACTGTGATTTGTCAAAAGCCAGCAGCACCCTGTATGGTCATGACTGTCGCACAGGGACTGTTTCATATCAGCTACACTGAAGTAAACACTTTAGTTCACTACCCTGTCCTCTGCGAGAAAAGAGTGGCGCAGGAAGTAGGTCATGAGTGACTTGCAGTAAATAAATGATGCTCACATGTACTAGAACTTTAAAAGATAGTTCACCCCAAAGTGAAAACATACTTATCAGTTACGCACCCTCAAGTGGGTCCAAACATTTCTGAGTTTCTTTTTGAAGAGCATTGACAACTGTTAGATATTAGCTATGTTTCCATCCAAATATGTGAATTAGATTTGTGTGCAAATCTGTGAAAGGCAGTAGTTTTCAATATTCTTTAAATGAACTATCCCTTTAAACTTTATTTAAAAAACAAGTTAAACATAATATGGTCAAGGATTAGCATGAAATGTGTGCCTTACCCAGCCACAACTGCCCAAGGTCAAACCAAGCAAGCAGCTACCCCTGCTAATGTGAGAATGTCTGCTTACCAGGTGCGCAGTTGTCCACTAGGGCACCGAGAGCCTTGCCATCCCTCCAGTCCTTGTTGAAGTTGTTAATAGGCAACTCTGGAACCTTGTTCTGAATCCAGCCCAGCAATCTCTGTTTGGGAGTCAGTTTCTTAACCTCCTCGTCGTCCTCATCGTCCCACATGGGCATGGAGATGGAATAATGGAGAATGAGTGTCCAGATGAGACCCAGAATCAGCTTCAGGTTCCCGTCTACAATGGCTTTGCTGTCTATAAAGGTCAAAGGCAAGAAAAATGATTGAGCAAATGGATGCAGGTTCCTTTACAAACTACGGTCAACTCTCTGAACTTGATATCCTTTCCAATAATAAGAAGACTTCAAAAACTTGGGACGTCACTACTCAACAGATGATTCAACAAAATGGCTGGTACTTTGTAAATTTTCATCAATAATTGCCATTACTTTGCAACTCAGCCTCATTCTGATTCAGTACCACCTATTTGCATTTGTGGAGGGTGCTCAGGAGATTTTTTTTTTGCATGTTTTGTATTTACGAATATGCCAGAGGCCACTGTGTACACTTTTTCAGATATCGAATTTCTCTGCGTGAGTGCCATTTGCGCCTGCTGTTCTTGTGTAAATCTACCAGAGGCGGCTGTTGACTGCACCCTGTCGACGCACCCTCCTCCCTCCCTAAACCCAACCAACAGTGTTTTCAAAAACAATCCATAAAAAGAAAAGCCATTGCGGCTACCTAATTTTTACCACGTATTTAGATTTTACCACATTCTCACCCTGTTATTTACTTGTTTATTTAATTTTTTTGGGTTTGGATTTTGTCTTACCTGCTTTCTGGAACCGGTCTTTGCTAGACTCTAACCCCATTATCGCACTCAACTCCATTCTTTGTCCCAAGTCTGCCGACATATGCAGCTAGCCACTGCGCAAACTGATAACAGCGAAAAAGCCGTCCATTCAGAGGCAAGCGGTCAGCTGGTAAGCATGATAAGTCATGGCTTCGTACCACCCCGTAGCTTTCATTTTGAAGACTAAATGCTGTCATACATTCCTCTGGCTAAAATTCACGATCTCCTGAAATGTATATAGGGGTACGTTTTCACAATGAGCCTATGTCGTTACTTTGACATGAACCATTACTTGACTACCATGTTCAAATAAACAAGTACACACATGCTACTGCAAAGACTGAAGTAACTTACAGTAAAGTGAAATTTTTGAAAAAAAACATCTGCCAAAACATACCCTTTTCAGCCTTATTTTACTTTAGCATCTCAGAAACAGCACTGATATGCAGACAACTAACTATTTAAGTCAAATACCTAAACACGCGTCCATTAGGAAGAGCCTAAACACCCTAAACGGCAGCTCTAAACAATGGCCTCTTAAAGAGAAAGTTCACCCAAAAATGTAAATTCTGTCATCATTTACCTCCTCTCCTCCATTACTTGGAAACTGATAGCCGTTGACTTCAATCATTACTTTTAGGATCATCCTACTATAAATATGAATGGCTACCAGTTTCTAATATTCTTTAAAATATCATCTTTTGTGTTCAACAGAAAAGAAAGATACTCATAAAGGTTAGAATAAACCTGAGGGTCAGTTTTCATTTTTGTGTGAACTATCCCTTTAATTACAAATCTGCAGTGAGATCTCTTTACTCCCACCATATTCATTAAGGCTCCTACAAGTTAAGTGGTCAAATCTGATATAACCTTTCACCTTTACCCAACAAACAACTGTAGCCAATAAAACGATTTTCCATTTCACTGGCTCTACTTGTACACAGTGCTGAAATACTACTCCCAGGCTCTGACCCGACACCTCGGCTTTAAAGTGAGGTAAAGAAGTGAGCATTTGACGGCTGATAATTTTATGTGAGGGAGAGATTTGGCAGTCAACCTCACTGAGATACAAGAGTGTAAATAGCCTGATTATAAGCACCAAACACTGCAGTAACAACAACTAGATTTATTAGTGTGAGATCATGTAATTTCTATAAATAAATAATAATTGGTCATCAAATATTGTAACCAAGCTGGTACAAAACTTGACGTTGATGTACTTTCCAAATGAAAGACCAGTATGTGATGTTCTAATAAGGATCTGTTTCTAAAGTATCATTTAACTGACCATAACATTGAGTTTCATTGGTGTGTAGTTCATTAAGTCATTTGGACAAACTATTTTTCTTAAAGTGTGAATCTACATTCAATTAATGCATAATAATGACATTAAATATTGTATATTTTATTTTATAATGTAAATGTGTCAAAGAAGAAATGTCCCAATTTGATGTCCACACTAAATGAATTTACCAATGTAATAGAAAGCAGATTAAATGCAGTGTAATCCTTGTGGTCTTTCAAAATGTCATCAAATGGTTATTGTTCCTTATTGCTACACTCACTAAATGACATTTTGGTGGCTAAATCTTCTAAAAAAATGATGAAAGTCATAATTAATTGCTAAAACAACTAAAACTCACATACAAATAATTAAAGTTAAAATAAAATTTGCTCGTCTTCTACTTGAGCATCTTGTGTTGAACACAAAATAATACATAATGAAGAATATTGGAGAAATGTGGAAGTCAATGGCTCATTTTTCCATTATGCTTTAGAAAATATTACTTTGCATTAAAATGAAGAAAGGAACTCAAAAAGCAAAGTTTACAATCACTTGAGAGCGAGGAAATGTTGAGGAAATGTTACTTTTGGGGTGAACTGTCCCTTTAAAACAGCCTTTATTGTTCTAATGCTTGACAGCCCGTTCCCATGTGTTATGTTATAGACATTAGATTCACAAATGACACTAAAAAAAATATTAACATGTTCTGTATTTTGTGATTCACATGTGTTTTCTGTTTATTTACGGTTGTGGTTTGCATTATGGGCATATTATTTCTGCTCTGTCAGCTTTTGATGTTGCAAATTCAACTCTGCAGTTTTAAAAGAATGACTTTTGAGTAGATTGAAACAAGATATAGTTTAAAAAATAATATACAGAGAATTAAATCTGTAAAATAACAGAAAATGTACAGACAGCTTATCATTACGTCAACATTAAGAACTTTTGGAGGAAAGATGAAGGTCCCATAATGCAATTCAAAGCATAATTAAAACACACGAATCAATAAATATATTAAACAGTCAATTTACATAAATTTTGTAATCACAAATAGAAGTTAGACACATCTCAGATGAGCAGATCTTACCTATTGACACTAATTTGATTCTCTCCCTGTCCAGAAACTCCAGCGCCACCGACACGTTCTCCAGCTTCATCTGTCTGAAGTTTGGCCTGACGTGATGCTTTCTGTACATTTTCTTCTGACTGAGGACCTCCAGAAGCGAGATGAGTTTGAGGCCATCGCCCAGGTCCTTCTGCAGGTCAGTGACGCCCTTGTTAACGCATTTGAGGTGTTCATTGCACCACCTGGTGAAGGTGTTCTGCTGGATTTTCTTCCACGGCGCGTCCTCGGCCAGGTCTTTCTCAGTCGCCGGCATCTCCTCCTCTTCCTCTTCCCCAAGGTCTGTGCCCTGGTTATACTGCGGCGGCAGGTCGTCTAAATGTGTGTAATTGCTCATGGTGGGACTCCTGCTTTTATACTAATAACGCTGGAAGTTCGCAGCTCGTTACTTTTGCGCGTGAGTGTCAGGAGCGCGCGCGCGCCGTTCACCAGATCAAAAAGTTGGAGAAAATAGACGAGCTTTCGCGGACACTTGCGAAAAGTGATCTTCTGTCAGGACGATGATAGATTATCCGATTTACGGTTTACAAGGCGGTCGGCCTCGCGTTTTTAATTCTCAACCCCTTGCTGAATGTAGTCTCTTCTTCTTAATGGACACTCGGAGGAATATCACTTTTTTTCTCCTTCTTCAGAAAGGTAAAGTCTCTGCGCAGTTTGCAGGAGTGAAACTCTGTTTGAAATGAGGATGAGTGTGAATGAAGGGGGTTTAAATGCTCACAGGACCCCTGGGATTACATCACACTGATGTCATGGTGGTATACTGGAATATGACGAATTCTGAAGGATCGCGATGAGGGAGCGGATTGGTGGAAATGAGCGAGACGGGTTTGTGATTGGCCAGTTAAAGCACACTTATTTCTGTCTGTCTGGTCAGTGAAGTGGGCGGCCGCTTGTCCACTCATTTGTAAACTGTGCGGTCACCGGTTCTGCATGACAAAGTCACAGCAAAAAATAGAGAGTGACGCTTGCCAACACTTTACATTATAGCGTCCATGTCACATATACTGTATATAGGCTGTTACATGCTATTATTAATGATCATAGAAATGATATGTCAATGCAAATACAAGTGAGTTTAAGTAGTGTTCATTAGAAGTTCTGTTAACTTTATATACTAGTACTATACTAATATAATTTAATTAATTTCAGTTTTAATTAAATAACCTAAATGCAGGGTTCCACACAATTCATTCATGTTGTTCCAACACAATTTGATTAAGTTAACATAACAAATTTGAGTGGATTGAACAAAACATTTAAGTTGTCCCCAAAAATCTCAAGAATTATTTTGTTTCGGCTCATTTAAAAGTAGTTTAAACAAGCAGCAAAAATCTTTTCTTTTTTTATTGTATGCTTGGTGTTTGAGCCATTTTGACACCGGGTATTTATGCAAATTTAATTGTTAAATATAATTTGTTTTAAATTATATAAGAATTTATATTGGTGTATCCTAAGATCTTAGCACTTTTTGAACTGAATCAGTACGTTGATGATTTATGTACTATTATTGACAAAATAATAACACCATGAATTTTTTTTTTTTTAATCTGAAGGTGAAGGTTTATGCACTAAAAATGTGTATGTTTTTTTCTAAATAACGTTTGTAATATTTTGATGTTGTTTGGATTGAAATAGATATTTAGGTTTCGTATTACACTTTATGAGCAAACAAAAATTGAATTTAAATGAATTCAGTTAATTCTAGCGAGGTTATTATGTCAGATGTTCTTAGAAAATTGCTTAAAAATGTACTAATATACTTTAGCAATATAGTTTTAAAAAAAGTTTCACAACAATATTAACTTATAGTAAAACAATGTTGTTGTTTTTTTTAGACTTTTTAACAATTATGTTATGAAAGTTTTAGAAAAACAAGTATTTATTTTGCTTCAAGAAAAAAAACTGATCTTAATTCTGACAGTTGCCTAAAATCTTGCTTTGTTCAAATCAGAAATATGGGAAGTTGCTCATATTAAAACTAACAAAAATCTAATGGAGCATATCAAATGTCAAATTAATTTATTTTTATTTATTACATACAATATCTGCATGTTTTTACAATAAATTCAAAGTGTAACAAATGAAGTGCTTCTAAAGACCTGAGGAACCCTCTATCCTTCAACAAGAAGAGTAACATGTATCAGGTTTCAGATGACAGAAAATGTTTTCCTGTTTTAATCTGAGCACAGCATGAGCTCCTTCACTTTTACCGTGATCTGTAATATCAAAGCTGATCAATAATAATCTGTTTAGAAAGAAAATAAGTGTCAAAACATCACATAACTGTCCTGAGGGAATCAATTTTCAGTTTTAATACCACATATGTATCTCATGGATGTATCATGGATTGTGCATCTCCAAATACTGATTTGTTACTTCATTCATGTTCTAGATTGTTCTAGGCAGGATCATCAGTGTTTTCCTGAGTTGTAGTAATGTGTTTTTCACTGTGTATTTTGGGATGTCCTCTCTGTGCAGTCATGAGCACACAAACTGACTCAACGCAGCAGATGTGAATGTGTTTGTGTGTGTGTGTGTGTGTGTGACTTACTGACACAGCAGAGGCATACCAATGGTTAACCTGTATTCAATTTTTATCTTATGTAATCTCACAGAGGAAACAATAGATATACTCTAGACAGTTGAAGTCGAAATTAGTAGCCCTCTTGTGAAATTGTAATTATTTTAAAAAGGTTTCCCAGTTGCTGCTTAACGGAGACACTATTTTTTTCAGCGCATTAATAAACTTAATAGTTTTAATTACTAATCTCTAACTAGTTTATTTTGTCTTTGCCATATAGTGACTAGTCCTTGCTTTTCTTTCTACCTATTTTGCAATATTCTGCTTCAAGTGCAATTTAAAGACTTAAATACACTACCTGACAAAAGTCTCGTCATCGATTCCAGCTGTAAGAGCAACATATAATAACTTGGTTTCTAGTTGATCATTTGGAAAAGTGGCGGAAGGTTCATTTTTCTCAATGAATCATCTGTTAACCTGCATCCCAATCATCACAAATACTGCAGAAGACCTGCTGGAACCCTCATGGACCCAAGATTTTCACAGAAATCAGTCAAGTTTGGTGAAGGAAAAATCATGGGTTGGGGGTTACATTTAGTACATCAACAGCCTGAGGTATCAAGATTTGAAAAGATCTGAAATTATTCAGCAGGATAGCACTCCTTCTCATACTTCAGCCTCCACATCAAAGTTCCTCAAAGCAAAGAAGGTCAGGGTGCTCCAGGATTGGCCAGCCCAGTCACCAGATATGAACATTATTGAGCATGTCTGGGGTAAGATGAAGGAGGAGGCGTTGAAGATGAACCCAAAGACTCTTGATGAACTCTGGGAGTCCTGCAGGAACGCTTTCTTTGTCATTCCAGATGACTTTATTAATGCGTTATTGGAGTCATTGCAGAGATGTGTGGATGCAGTCCTCCAAGCTCATGGGAGTCACACACAATATTCATTTTGTTTCCACTGCCGCATGACTTTATATTCTATACTGGACATTATTTCTGTTCAGTGACGAGACTTTTGTCTCAGCGGAGTCAGTCCGCACTGTCCTAATTAAATAACTAAAAATCAAGGCATTATCATCTTTTATTGTGGTAAAATCAGTGTAATCTAGAGGCCTTTGCCTTTCATATAAGCCACTTCTGATACCAAATCATCAACTAGAAGTCAAGTTATTATTTGTTGTTCCTTGGATAGGCGACAAGACTTTTGTAATGTAAGTTATTATTTTAACTAAGTTAGGATAATTAGCCATGTGCATCAGATGAATCACAAACACTGATTTAGGGTTTACACAGGTTAGACATACATGCTTCCTAGCATTTGGTTTAAAAAGGTCTTCCAGTTTAAACTCTACTATTACTCTTCCTGGGTCTGAATGTTCCTCTTGATCACCTCCCAGGAGTGTAAAAACAGAGCCTGAGTCAACAAACCTGGCAGCACAAATGCTGGGCTTAATTTATGACTGTGCATAAAAAAAGATCAGTATAGTGAAGCGTGCAGCGTCATCCAGGAAGTCCAACTCATATTTCACTGAACCTGAAACACATTTATGAATGTGATCCCTCACTTTCTAACAATTATGGGTGTATGTATGTATGTATGTATGTATGTATTTACAGTATGTATATCAGAAGGATAACCTTAAAGCAAAGTTGCATATGGTGCAAGTATGCTTTTAAAATGATTATTATTATAAAGACTTCATGAAGTTAGTTTTACAACAAAGAAATTATTATTTATATAAATATTTAAAACTTTTATAATTATTGTTATTGTTATTAATATATTGTTTTATTATTAGAAAGTCTTCAAGTTATTTTTATTATCAGTATTATTATTATTATTATTATTATTATTATTATTTATAGCATTTAGGTCTATAAATATTACATTTTATTATATTGCATTATATTAAGTTACGCTACATTACATTACATCACATTACATTATATTATATATATAACAATGAAAATTATTGATTCATGCAATGCCAGTATGCAACGAGCGCCAACATTACTTAAATATGACCTTTAATATACAAAAAGAGCACATATTAATGTTATGAAAGTAACTTTAATCTATATTGCATAAAATAAAAATATGTCATTAAAATGTAATTTGCTTCCTGAATTTATTTATTTTATTATTGTTGTTGTAAAATTATGTATATAAGGTTCAAACTGTTTCTAAAAATGTATTAGATTTCTAATAATAATAATAATAATAATTATTATTATTATTATTATTATTATTATTATTGTTATTATATCATTTTTACAAACATCACAACAGGACACTGATGGTGGACAAATGAAATAATCCAAGCACAAAAACTGTGAAATAAATTTTATTTTTAAAAGTGCCTTGGTCAAAAGTTCTCATATTTGAACACATGAACACACAGAAATGATTTGAAAGTTTGTCTGCCTTCATCAAATGTAGGAATACAGTGAAATCTGTCAAATTATTAAGTGGGTATACATAAAACATAATCATGATCTATAGATTACTGTTCAAAATATACAAATATCCTAAATTTGACAAATTTAAATACAACAATTTTTGGTACCACTTGCACAAAAAGTAATTAAATACATAATTATTTAAATAAATAAAAATTAGTTGAACTTAGCCTTTGGGTTTTATATATACTATTTAAATATATATATATATATATAT
>CAIGQQ010008344.1:1029206-1047751 GCA_903798035.1 Danio albolineatus
CATATTACCTATCCTCTGTTACACTCACCCCAACCTCACTCCTATCCGGGTCACGGCATCAAGTGACCCCTAGAGTTCTACTCAGCCTTTCTTTGAGCAGGATGCATAATGAGATGCACAAATTCTGGAGCCTCTAGCATTAGTTGCTTGTGACTGAGGTCAGGGGAGTTAGGTTGATCTGGTCTACTAGTTGGCCTCTGTTACACTTCCCCCTAAAAAGGCTAACTCTCACCCTCACAAAACAATTATAACCCCTTAGGTTCCTCTTACCCAGTATCTGAATGAGTTTCTGTAGGCTAGCAAGAATGTTCTGTAGGTTAACCAGCACAGACTTCACTAGCAGGCCTCACTCCCATCATCGTTGCTGCACCAATCTTGTCCAAAATGTTCCAGCATGAGAGACACAAAGACAGAAGCCTCTAATATGTTGCTTGTGTGCCTCTTGAAGCTAGAGACAGATCTGCACAGCTCTTATTAGCTGGCGTCCATTACACTCATATCCCTGCCACAACACAAGCCTCATTCCCATCCGGGTCACGGCACCAAATAACCAGTAGGGTTTTACTCAGCCTTTCTTTGAGCAGGATGCATGATGAGATGCACAATTTCTTGAGCGTCTAGCATCAGTTACTCATTACTGAAGCCAGGGGCGTAAGGTTTATCTGGTTTACTTGCTGGCCTATGTTACACTTCCATCAAAAAGACGTACTCTCAGCCTCACAAAACAACTGTAACCTTTCAGGTTCCTCTCATCCAGTTCCGAGTAGGATCTGAATCAATGTCTATGAGCTAGCAAGCATGATTCTAGCATGAGAGATGCAAGGACAGCAGCCTCTAATATGTTGCTTGTGTACCCTTTGAAGCAGGAGAGAAAGATCTGCACAGCTCCTATTAGCTGGCCTCCATTACACATTTCCCTGCCACAGCACAAGCCTCATTCCCATCCGGGTCACGGCACCAAGTACCCCACAGGATTATATTCGGCCTTTCTCTGAACAGGAGTCAAAGTTGTCCTTTTCAGCATGAGAGAATTCTGAAGCCTCTACCATAAATGTGCATCTTGAGGCCAGGGAAATAAGGATTACATGGTCTACTTTCAGGCCTTACACTCAACTTTCAAACTGAAAACCACATACCATTTGATTATCGATATCTTCTATAAAATAATACAAATGTTATAGCTAGAAAAACTCATTTGAAGCTCTACTGGACCACTGAGTGGATTATTTATACTATACTTTTATTTATTTATACACCTCTTTAGTGCTCACTCTCAAGGCTGGGACTGATCTAGTGCTACGTCTGCGATCACGAATGACCAGGAACAGCACAGCAGGGTCACCGGAGATCATCCAGGAATGATCGCCTGAATAAAAGCATGCGCTGGTCAGGACAGCCCTTCTGGAATCTTCCCTCCCGCATGCAGCTGTCATTTCACATGCCTGTCGCGTTACACACAAACAGGCCACAGTCACACCGCCAGATCATTACCAGAGCCCCGGGAGTCTGTCTGCTATTGAGCAGGTGACTCATTAAAGAGACATAACCTGCTATATATAGAAACCGTTTTACTGGGGCTGTCATTGAATAAAACAACTCATGGAGATAAACACAAGGACACACAGTGCACGTTTGACAAATAAGTTTCAGTAAAGAAACTTTTTTTAATACATTGTGATGTAAAGTTACTATACAGTATGTATTAGTAATTTGACCAGTGCACATTTCAGATTTATTATTAGAGAGACCAACATAGATGTTAATACAAAGACTTGCATTCAGCTGCTCCATCTAATTTAACAACAGAAGAATGGACAACATTCTGGCTTTGTGGTATTAGATATGGTTTGTGCTGATAATATCGGTCGTATAACTCACTTTATGCACTGAAAATAAATTTAGTTACTAAGAAGTTGCTTATAAATTTAATCGAAAGTGCAAAGTAATAATGAATTAATCCATTTCAATTAATTCAATATTTATTATTATTTAATATTTTAAAAGCCAATATTATTAGCCCCCTTAAGCTATATTTTTTGATTGTCTACAGAACAAACCACTGTTATTACGATGATTTGCCTAATTACCCTAACTTTAACCTATTTAACCTAATTAAGCCTTTGAATGTCACTTTAAGCTGAATACTAGTATCTTCAAAAATATCTAGTCAAATATTATGTGGTCATCATGGCAAATATAAAAGAAATCAGTAATTAGAAATGACTTATTAAAACTATTATGTTTAGAAATGTTACTTTAGTTACTGCATAAAGCATACATATATTATAAAAGCATGTGAATACATTTCTGGCTATTGGCAATCAATCAACGACTTTTTTCACGTCGCCTCATACTTCAGTTTCTCATCAAATCTCGACAAAAAAAAATCCTTGACCAAAGAAATGCTCTCTACTGCCTGACTGGCCCCACCCCCTTTAAGATGCTTCTCGTTTGCTGTGTCCCAATTCGCATACAATCCATCCTAAATAGTATTCGAAAATAGAATTAGTATGTCCTAAACCATAGTATGTTAAAAAGAGTATGGCACAGGTTCCCGGAGGGTTTACTATAAAATTCGAAGTGTAAAACCGTCCATACTCTAACTGTGCGTTCACACTGAAAGCGGCGAGAGCGTCACAGTAGGCGTAAGTCAATAATTTTCAATGGGAGCCAGTGGCGAGGAGCAGCGCGGCATGTCTTTGTCGGTGTGGGCATCGAGGAGAATTTAAATCAAGTCAACTTTATGGTAATGAGCTATGACGTGGTTTGGCGGCATCCAATCAGAATGTTTAAGTCCACCGCTTGAAAGGAGTCCAGAGAACACGGTCACTGTGAACTTTGCTTCTGACCACAGTTGTTCCCAAGGGTTTGATTATTGCGGTCACCGGATTTCCAATTATTTTCAGTGTTTTCTTGGCTGGTTTTAGATGGTCGACCAGTCTGGTTTTAGAGGAGTTTTGGTCATTTCCAGGTTGGTTTCCAGCCATTTCCAGCCTGGTCCTAGCTGGTCAAGCTGGAAAATGACCAGCTAAAACCAGCATAAACCAGCATAACCAGCCTGGTTTAAGCTGGACATAGCTGGTTTTGGCTGGCCTCCCGGCTTGGCTAGGCTTGACCAGCCAAGACCATGCTGGAAATGGCTAGAAACCCCTCTAAAACCAGGCTGGTCTATCAGCTAAAACCACGAACCAGCCTAGGCTGGTTTAAGTAGTTTTTTTTCACCAGGGAACCGCTAGCGGCACCAGTCCCACCAGGCTAGTGCAGAAATTCCATTCAAAATACTGAGGTAAAATTAATTTTCATATTTTAAAGAGATGGCAAGGAAAACTGAAGTTTAATGCAGTACTTCTTGTCTTGTCTGAGACCTACTTTATATCAAATATCTACTAGGCAGTGAAGATCCCTTATTTTGAAAGAAAACAGATCTTAAGCGTGGCAATTTTGTAATGAAAAGACTGTTCACAAAAAGCTGTCGAACTGGCAGGCTGAAATTTAAGTCTGTATGTATATACCCCATATACCCCAAGACCTGAGAAGATTTCTCTGCATGAAAGACGTGTGAATGGCAGATTAACCTGACAGAGGACGTAACTAAGCTAACTGTCTGTTAGCGAGGAAGTAGATGTCCCAAAGCTTGCATACTCTTTCATATCACGCTTAAAAGTATATAGATTTTGTTCGCAAAAAAGTACATACATTTATAACGTAGCATAAGTATGTGATTTGGGACGCAGTAACTTGCTTTCATTTGATGCCCTTGAGCTCGACCACTCTCACTGGCAGAGCTGTGATAAAAACAAAACACTATTGGCTATTTTTGTAAAGGAGGAGCTAATCCATGTCCTGCCCTCTCTTCATTTTTCAGTTGAGATTAATCTAAATATTGGATTAAAAATGCACATTTCAAAGCACTAGACCTTTGAAAGCGTCAATATTGTTTACTACAATTGGCTATTTGTGCATCCCTATTCTCTTCACCTGTCTCTTGACAGTGAGTAGCGTGTGTCTCACCTTGGAGCTCCAGAAAGCTCTCCTCGTGTTTCTGCGCCGTGTCTCGAGCCTCTTCCAGCTCGAGCAGGAGCTGCAGCACCTGCGCCCGGAGCTCCTCCAGCTCCTGCTCCTCCGACGGCTCCTGCTTCTTCTCCTCCTTCACCTCCTTCTCCTCCTCCTCATTCAGGACGTCACGCTCCTTCTCGGTGCTCATGACACTTTCCTGGAGTCAGATCACTTTGTCACCTGATCAGCAGGAACAAAAAAAAAGATTAAAACGATGAGTTGGAATATGTTTAGCTAATGAATATTCAACAGTCTTCAGCTTTGCATGCTGTAAATAATCAGGTTTATGGCTCCATCTTGTGGCGAAGAGGAGCATGCAAAACACCAATGAATTATCCTGTCACGTGTATTTTTGTGTGTATTTATTTTTCTTTCATAGGATTCTACATTCTTGGTTTCATTCTCCATTAATTTTTCTCGTTTCTTATTATATTGTTAGCATTTTTGTCAGATTTTTACCTCTCAAGGAAACCCATGTGGGAACCAGCAACCTTCTTGCTGTGAGGTGATCGTGCTACCCACTGCACCACCGTTGCGCCCATACTTCAACATACTAATATAAAAGCAACTAAGCAAGGGTCTTAGAAACTTTCAGTTCATGCGGACTTTAAAATATTTGTCCCTCTCTAGTGACGTCTGACATAGACTCTCTGGATCCATCGAGCTCTTCTTGTTTTATCCCACATACAGTAGATATTCTCTGGTTTCATCCTGTCTCTTGCTCCTTCCTCCTCCTCTGGTTCCGCCAAGCATGGATTACTCTCTAGATTAGCTGTGTCCTCCAGGCTTTCCTCCTCCACCGTTTCTCTTCAGCAGGGATTATTCTCTGCTTCTGTCCAGTCCCTCCTTGTTTCTGGTTTCTCCTCCGCCTGGCATGGACTATTCTCCAGATCAATCCTGCAGTCTCCTGGCCATTCCTCCTCCACTGGTTCTATATAACAAGCAGTGTTCGCTGTATCTGTCCAGTGTCCTTCTTGCTTTGTGGATTTCATCCTGCATTAGCTGTGTTTCCAACGCTATCTCATGGCAATTCGTAACTTTTGGATTTAGTGGCTGTACGTTAATTACAATGATGGTTGGGTTTAGGTTTGGGGAAGGTGTAGACGATAATAACAATGATGGTTGGATTTAGGGTTGGGGAAGGTGTAGACAATAATAATGATGGTTGGGTTTAGGTTTGGGGAAGGTGTAGATGGTAATAACTGATGGTTGGGTTTAGGTTTGGGGAAGGTGTAGACGATAATAACAATGATGGTTGGGTTTAGGTTTGGGGAAGGTGTAGACGTTAATAATGATGGTTGGGTTTAGGTTTGGGGAAGGTGTAGACGTTAATGATGGTTGGGTTTAGGTTTGGGGAAGGTGTAGACATTAATAACGATGGTTGGGTTTAGGTTTGGGGAAGGTGTAGACGTTAATAACAATGGTTGGGTTTAGGTGTAGACGTTAATAACGATGGTTGGGTTTAGGTTTGGGGAAGGTGTAGACGTTAATAATGATGGTTGGGTTTAGGTTTGGGGAAGGTGTAGACGTTAATAACGATGGTTGGGTTTAGGGTTTGGGAAGGTGTAGACAATAATAACGATGGTTGGGTTTAGGGTTGGGGAAGGTGTAGACGATAATAACGAAGGTTGGGTTTAGGTTCGGGGAAAGTGTAGACGTTAATAACGATGGTTGGGTTTAGGTTTGGGTAAGGTGTAGATGTTAATAACGATGGTTGGATTTAGGGTTGGGGAAGGTGTAGATGTTAATAACGATGGTTGGGTTTAGGGTTGGGGAAGGTGTAGACATTAATAACGAGGGTTGGGTTTAGGTTTGGGGGAGTTGTAGACGTTAATAACGATGATGGTTGGGTTTAGGTGTGGAGTAGATGTAGACGTTATTAACTGATGTGCAGCGCCATCTTGCCGACAACATAATTTTGACATGTCTCCATTACTTCGTTAAGCCTATAATGTTCTACAAATTATGCCCCTGAGGCCCCTTCATCACCTCTGTCTTGCAGTCTGCAGACAAACCCTACCCGCTGTTCTGCCAAAATGTGAAAGCGTTACCATAATATCTGTGAAACACAGTCCCTCCCCTGCTGTCCAAAATGCCTCCTGAAACACGAACGCGCACCTTAAAGATGACAGAGACGCACAAGATCATGTCATTCACCAGCTAGAAATGTTAGTGGTTGGCCGCTGGCGTGCAGGAATTACACTTATCACTAAGCCATACTTAGTAACTATTTCAGAGTAGCATGGTAAACAATATAGGAAGTGCATCACTGGTTGTGATTGTTCAAAAATGAACCAAAGTGATGTGAATATAAAACTAGTTTCAGCTCAGTAAAACAGGCTAGGCGAATAGCGCTAATTACTGATGTTTTGTTGTTGAACTAAATAAAAATCTACATTATCGATGCTGTAAAAGGACCTTATGAAGCTGATAATAGTCACATCAATCTATCACCGGAAGTTTTCATTGGCTGAACAACACTTCTGTGCATATAACCCATTTGTACAGCAACACAATCTACGCTACATCAGCTTAGCATGACTAAAATAGTTTTAAAACATAACAGTACCTGTCTAACAGAAATACTTCAGCCATGGTGTCGTCCTTCCTCCAGCGTGCAAAACTAACTCCAATATTGATTCAGGATTTTAAAAAGTTTCAGCATTTGATTTTACTGCGACTCTGATTGTCTCGTCTGCATATGAGTGTGCAAAGTTGGTGCCGATTGCAAAAAACACAAGGCCGATGTCAACATTCACTTGTGTATATAGTATATATGTGTCTATATATCATCAGTGTGGTCAACTTAGTGGATCAGTGCTTTGTTAAAATCCTCAAAAATCATATTTCAGACTCCATGCATAAATAAAGGATCGAAATGATGTGAGGGTTGAGTCCAGAGCTCTCTTTTGAGGACAAATTCATCCCTTCATCTGGAGTTGCCTGAAGTGAAGACTTTGTTATTTGTTTGAAAGTGTCAGAGAAGAACTTCTGGAGTGTCAGAAAATCTTGCTGACGAGCCAGGAAAGCCGTCAAGTCGCTAAAACGAAAAGCCGACGGTACATTTAACAGCCGGAGTGCAGACAGAGAGGAACGAGAGACCAAGATCTTGCATAAATTTCACCCCGTAACTCATTCTGCGTGTTGAATTTAAGGAATTAATTACAGAAAACCATTAACGACATTCAAATCTTTAAATAATTAAGCTGTACTTTCTGCTCGCGCTGAGCCGTGATGGCTGTAATGAGGAACAAATCCAGTCAGACGTCTCTAAATTCTGACGTCAGTGTGGGAATATTCTCATCCGTGAAGGGATTAATCTGTCGCTGGGAAGAGGATGTTTCATTAAAGTTTGATCAAGTTGAGTTGTGACTAGGAAATGAAGCGATACATCAAAGGAAGCACACAGTGTTCGCTGTATTCGTGATGTTAGACTTAGACTGATACACAGCGTGTAAACCTTTGTCTTTTCTCTATTCTAGCTTGTTGTTTTATGGTTTTGAGATTATTAAACTCTTCACATTATACTTATAAATATACAGTTTGATTTATTACTGCAGTTTTTATATTACATTAAAAACTGGAGTATTTCTCCAGTAGGTGTGTTATATACAGTTGAGGTCAGAATTATTAGCCCCCTCTATATTTCTTTGCCCAACGGAAATAATTTTTTTAACACAATTCTAAACATAATAGTTTTAATAAATAGTTTTGCCATAATGGCAGCACATAATATTTTGCTAGATATTTTTCAAGATACTAGTATTCAGCTTAAAGTGACATTTAAAGGCTTAACTATACTCATCTGCCAGTTTATTAGGTACACCTTATTAGTACTGGGTTGGATGCTCTTTTGCCTTCAACTGCCTTAATCCTTCATGGCGTAGATTCAACAAGGTGCTGAAAAATTCCTCAGATATTTTGCTCCATGTTGACATGACAGCATCACGCAGTTGCTACAGATTTGTCGGCTGCACATCCATGATGCGAATCTCCTGTTCCACCACATCCCAAAGCTGCTCTATTGGATTGAGGTCTGGTGACTGTGAAGGCCAATTGAGTACGGTGAACTCATTGTTATGTTCAAGAAACCAGTCTGAGATGATTTGCGCTTTATGGGTACACTTGTGGCCATAAAGGGATGGACATGGTCAGCAACAATACTCAGGTAGGCTGTGGCATTGACTCTATGCTCAATTGGTACTAATGGGCCCAAAGTGTGCCAAGAAAATATCCCCCACACCATTAAACCACCACCACCAGTCAGAAACGTTGATACAAGGCAGGATGGATCCATGCTTTCATGCTGTTGATGCCAAATTCTGCCCCGAGCATCCGAATGTGGCAGCAGAAATGGAGACTCATCAGACCAGGCGACGTTTCTCCAATCTTCTATTGTCCAATTTTGGTGAGCCTGTGTGAATTGTAGCCTCAGTTTCCTGTTCTTAGCTGACAGGAGCAGCACCCGGTGTGGTCTTCTGCTGCTGTAGCCCATCCGCCTCAAGGTTGGCCGTGTTGTGCGTTCAGAGATGCTCTTCTGCAAACCTTGGTTGCCTTTTTTATCAGTTGGAACCAGTCTGGCCATTCTCCTCTGACCTCTGGCATCATTTTCAGACCATTCTCTGTTAACCCTATATATGGTTGTGCGTGAAAATCCCAGTAGATCAGCAGTTTCTGAAATACTCAGACCAGCCCGTCTTGCACCAACAGCCATGCCACGTTCAAAGTCACTTAAATCCCCTTTTTTCCCCATTCTGATGCTCACTGTGAACTGCAGCAGATCGTCTTGACCATGTCTACATGCCTAAATGCATTGAGTTGCTGCCATGTGATTGGCTGATTAGAAATGTTTGTTTACAAGCAGTTGGACTGGTGTACCTAATAAAGTGTCGGTTAAGTGTTGGTTAATTAGGCAAGTTAACGTAATTAGGCAAATCATTGCATAACAATGGTTTGTCCTGTTGACAAACGAAAAACAAAATTGCTTAAGTGGCCTAATAATATTGACCTTAAAATGTTTGTTTTTTTTAAATATTTTTTTTGTATTCTAGCCGAAATAAAATAAATTAGACTTTCTCCAGAAGAAAAAATATTATTGAAGATACTGTGAAAAATTCCTTGCTCTGTTAAACATCATTTGGGAAATATCTGAAAAAGAATAATTTCGACTTCAACTATATGTACGTGCCTAGTTATGACATGAGGTAAACTGTCTACCAAAGAGAGCTTAATCCTGTCCTCAGTTGGAAAATTGCTTCTTAAAATAAAGCAAATTACTTTCTTCTGAAAAAATATATTCATAAAAAGGTGTTTGTGTCTAGTGTTTGTTCATATCTTGTATTTGTGTAGCGGTGTAGGCGTCTATGAATAATCTATGCCACCCCCTCCGCCATTCTTTGAAGCGGCTCCTCGTGTTCACAGTAACCCACAGCAGCACATCAAATACCCTTTGAGCACCAAAGCAGAGGACGAGAACAAGATGAAAGCAGACACAACTCATTTGGATTGACAAAATCAAAAGGGAAGAAGTGATTCACATCTTCTGTTCCCCCTATGCCACTGAAAAAAATAAAACACTCTTTATGCTTGTGGCATCAGTGTTTGGAGAAACTGATGCAACATCTGTACTGACAATAGCGTATATATTACAAGCAGAGATCATTTAAAATATCATGTCAGTCAGTCTAAAACATAATCAGATTACAAAAAGACATATTACTACAGTACATACTACAGTAAGTATTATAAATAGTCGCTGGCTAAAAATTTAATCTGGCATGAGCGTACACTGCAAAAAAATGTTTTTTCTACTTTTGAGAATTTGTCATGGATGGATGGATGGATGAATAGATGGAAAATGATGAATGGATGGAAAATGATGGATGGATGGAAAATGATGGATGGATGGATGGATGGATATTTGAATGGACAGATGTATTGAAAAAAGGGATGGATGGATGAATGAATAGAGAAAGAAAAATATGAATTGGTGCATGGATGGATGGATTGTTAGAGAAAATATAGATGGATGAAAAGAGAAAGAAAAATATGGATTGATGGATGGATGAAATAAAAAATGAATGATGGACTAAAGAATGAATGGTGGACGGAAAATTATGGATAGATGGACAGAAAAAAGAATGGATGGATGGACAGATAGATATTTGAATGGATGTTTGAATGGATGGGTGTATTAAAAAATGGGTGGATGGTTAGCGAAAATATAGATGGACAAATGGAGAAAGAAAGATGGATTGGTCATGGCTGGAGAGATGGATGTATGAATGGGAAAAAAATGAGTGATAGATAAAAGAATGAAAAATGGATGGAAAATGCTAGATGGATTGATGGACAGTCAACTGGATGGATGGATGGATGGATGGATGGATATTTGAATAGATGGATGTATTGAAAAAAGTATAAGGCTGGATGATGGAAGGACAGGCAAAAAGATGGATAGATAGATGAATGGAAAATGGGTGGATGGTTAGAGAAAATATAAATGGATAAATAGAAAGAAAGAAAGAAAGAAAGAAAGAAAGAAAGAAAGAAAAAAGAAAAAAAGAAAGATGGATTGATTGGATGGATGGAAAAAGAATGAACGATGGACAAAAGAATGAATGATGGATGGAAAATGATAGATGGATGGACAGACAGAAGGATGGATTGATAGATATTTGAATGGATGGATGTATTGAAAAAAAGGATAGATAAATAGATAATGGATAGACAGATGGATGGATGGAAAATGGGTGGATTGTTAGAGAAAATATAGATGAAAGAGAGAGAAAGAAAGAAAGATGGATTGGTGAATGGATGGATGGCTGGAAGGAATGATGAAATAAAGGATGGATGTTTGGATAGATAGATAGATGGATGGATAGATAGATGGATTATTTTACCCTACTGACAGATTATTTATCTATGATTTATTATAAATCTAATGTTTCTAAGGAAAAAAAACAAACATTATTTGTACTTGTCTAGAAAATGCTTTGATTTTGTTTAATTTTTAGATCTTTTGGAAACAAAACAATAACTTTTATGTAGGAAAAGCATTTTTGCATTGTATCCTGTTTGCTTTTGTCAAATGAACGCCTGACAGAGACATCTCAAACTCTCACACCATAAATCTACCCAAAAGAAGAATAGAGCTTTAGGTTTTTTTAGTGCGGATGGAATTAATGAGGTGAAGGGGGTGGCGCAAGGACCACTGCTACGAGGTAAGAGACTGGATGTCATACTAGATTGATAAAACTCGTCTCAAAATATTATTTGCAGTAGGAATTTTCCCCCAAGTATGATGAAAGGCTGGGATGCACCAGTGGTACTCAAAAAGACCTGACAAAGGGGCAAACATACAAAAAAAGCCATCTGGATTGCAAACTGGTGTCACTCAAATTACCCAGTGCATAATATCTTGGCCACAGTCGACCCACTCAATGATAATCCACCTTTCTACTGGAACAGCTTATGGCCATGGGCTTCATAAGTGGGAAGTAAAATGGGACAGTGTGCATAGGCTTAAATGAACCCACAGAGAAGCCTTACTAAGGAACACCAGAGCAGAAACCAGTGCAATGGGCCCGAAACTTCCTAGCAACACCACTGCTCACGGCTAACAGAAAAGACAACCGTAAGACCAGTGTCTGATGCCTGAAGTGTCTACTGAAAACATGAGGCATATTTCTGTGCCTCTTTTAAACCCCTAGTAAACATTTTATAGACAAATGTTTTAGGACAAGCTAGAGGAGAAATGAATCAAACAGTAGTATCTTCTCAGCTGTCTCTAAGTAAGTTCCTATATAAATATTGCAAGACTGCAACATCTATTATTCTTTTGCAGATGCAAGGTGCACCATATATGCCAAAGGGTAACACACAGTACTGAAAATGGCCTCAGGAAAAATGTGCACTTAAAGTTCCAGTGAAATCAAACCTACAATGTTTGTTTTGCTAATAAACATTGTTATTCTTTAAGTGAACGATTAATCTGTGCAAGTTATTCCACTGAAATTAAATGTTTGTTTTGGTAATCTTAAGTCAAAGTCAAAGCTTTTGCTTCATTTGGAGTTTCAGTTCCTCACTTCAGCCACAATAATCTTAGCCACACCCCTCTCGCCTTTAATCTGCTTTGAGGGAATGATGCGCAAAAGAAAGCCCTGCCCCCAAATCAATATTCAGTGTCAGCTTGAAGTACTTTAGCATACTGAAATAAGTCTCTGAAACTTCCAGTTCACGCAGACATAAAAGGAGCAAAATCGTTGCTTCGGAATTACTGAATTTGTTGTCTAATTTACTATTTCACCCATTGTAAAGCTGTTGAAGTTATTAGTAGTAAAACTAAAGGTGCGGTCCAGCATGGTCACCATCATACTAAACCAGAACTTCATCATCTTTTGAATTTCCTCAATGGTCTGCTGCTTACTTTTTATACTGTAAATCCATCAATCATTTAATTATTTTCCTCCATCTTAGTCTCTAAGGTTGGAAAACACTTAGAATTGTTCAAAGGTCTAAGGTCAAATGCTCTAAGGTCAAGGGTTGCCACAGCAAAATGAATCACCAACTATTCCGGCATATGTTTTACGCAGTGGGTGCACTTCCAGCCACAACCCAGTACTGGGAAACACCCATACACTTTCACATTCACATTCATACACTACTGCCCATTTAGTTTACTCAGTTCACCTATAGCGCATGTGTTTGGACTGTGCAACCGGAGCACCCAGAGGAAACCCACACCAACATGGGGAGAACATGCAAACTCCACACAGAAATGCTGACTGGCCCAGCCAGGACTCAAACTAGCAACCTTCTTGCTGTGAGGCGACAGTGCTAACCACTAAGCCACCATGCTGCCTCAAAAATCCATCATGTAACAGGATATTTGTTATTTTAGGAAGAGATGAAAATACATCTGAAAAATTTCCCAGGTCTTTCAGTATCTCTTTTCAGTGCTGTAAGGAAGCAACTCTGCTGCAAGGGTTGCCAACTTTGTGTTTAGTCATTCCCACTTCTTCAGAAGGTCACGGCATGGAAGAGAATTCTGCTTCTGATTCCTCTTAACATTTCAGAAATTATGAATTCCTCATTACAACAAAGGAACAAAACAAACTGCCAAAGACATTTTCATTTTCTTCCTCCACATTGCTGTGTCACTCTGCAGCATTTGCTTCTGTAGACCATCACAACAACACATCCATGCTCGTTTTAGCCTTTTACTTAGCTCGCCCAGCAGCAGCAAGAACTGAGATGCAAAGAGTAGAGAAGCAACTCAGCCAAGAGCAATGTGGTATACCGACCACTTCAGATACTCAAAGCGTACAGCAACATTTAAATTGGATTAAATGTAAATATATGCAACTTTCTGAGTGCGTTGCGGTGGCACGTGAGTAGCACGATCGCCTCACAGCAAGAAGGTCGCTGGTTCGTGCCTCGGCTGGGTCAGTTGGCATTTCTGTGTGGAGTTTGCATGTTCTCCCGTGTTAGCATGGGTTTCCTCTGGGTACTCCGGTTTCCCCCACAAGATATCACTTTGAGTGTAAACGTTTGACCAGTGTTTTCTTCCATTTCTAGTGGTTATACTTAGTCACCTTTGGTTAGTAATGTAGCGAGCAAATATTCGCCAAGTGATTACCAAAGCTCTCTCTATATTATTGTATATGATTAAATTATTATGTTGTCTCAGAGGTGTGCCTTAAATCGGTTTTATGAGGTGCCTTCATGCATAAACGCTGCCTCCAGATTCACTGCCTGATAGGCCTGCAAGGTAACAAAGTCAGCTGCTTAAGCTTTCAGACGCAGCCAGAGTTTTATATTTGCAAAACCTTTAGAAAGATCACAGTGTTCAGAGCGAGTGGCTAGGACCAGAATGGTGTGGGGTATGTGAAAATACTGAATAATGTTTACTGCATAGACTCCAGACAGAGCCCTCAAGTCACTAGGAGCCCTCCAGCAAGCAACTCCAGACGTTCTGGACTTTCCTTTATGGAATATTTGACCACATGGAGTTTTTTTAGGCTACTTGGAGAACTGTTTCACTTCCACATTACGGCGGCTCCACTTCTCCAAACTTGTTTATGTCATTGTAGGTCCACGGCTGCACCAAGCCTAAAGTCCAAAACTGCTCAAAGATCATCAATCCCTGATTCAGTCATAACTCTAAGGCCCAGATTTAGGTCCAACTCTGCATTAAGGTCAAGGTGCAGGTACTAAACTTAGTCCAGCATATTTCTAAGGCCCATGTCCAGGTCCAGGTCTGACATTACTTCTAGGCCCAGGTCCAACAGTCTTCATGTCTGCTCAAGTTCCAGATTCACTGTGGGGCTCTGCACCACCAACTCCAGGTCTCCTGCTCTGCACTCTTTACCTTGATGAGTTTTTATATTTGTTTGCTGTCGAGAATCACTCGTAGAGATGGGAATGTTCGGTTTGTTGTTTCATGTGGGTTTATGTCATTTGTTGTCTTAAAAGTTCTCCTATTGTTTATAAGTTCCTTAGCCACCTTCCCTGTCTTCTGGTCCCGCAAATGATAAAGTGCCTTTTTAAATTGTCTTGTGTTATTATTGTTCTTGTGTTATTTTAACCTGAAGTTGCCTATAGCTTCCGTCTTCTACCCAATGCGTTTTAGAAGCCACTTTTATTGTGTGCATATAGTGAACCTCTTATTTTAAGTAAAAGTATTTTAAGTATCAGCGGGTCCACAGGAAACAACTGCTTTAGATTCCCTGTATAGTCGGCTCGGTGGTTCACAGCAAGAAGGTCGCTGGTTGGATGTTGGACCACGTGGCATTTCTATGTGGAGTTTGCATGTTTTCCACCTGTTTTCGTGGGTTTTCTGGGGGTGCTTCGGTTTCGGTAACACTTTATTTTGATGGTCCATTTGAGTATTAGTAGACTGTCTACTTAATATCTGTTGATACTGACATTCAAAAGACATTTAACTGACTATAAGATACTTTGCAAGTGCATGTCAACCCCGTTTACACTAGTGCTTTTTCGCTTTAAAACGCATAAGTTTTGCTACGATTACGCCATCCGTCCACACTATGCCGGAGTTTTCGAGGCGCGAAAACGGTTTTAGAAACGCTGGAGAGGCCGTTTTCATTCTAAAACGCTCCTGCTGCGTCTCGGTGTAGACGGTGGAAAACGGAGACATTGGAAACAAGGCGTGGCTGCTGAGATTCGCTACGTGATTGGGGCTTTGGGTCATTGCGTATCCTTCCCTTATTCGTCAAGCGCACATGGCTATAACGTCACCGGCAGACGGCAGACCAGCCATCTCTGTAAACACTGTATTTTCGATAGCCATGGATGTTTTATATTCATTTGTTACTTTAAGTAACAACTCGACCTCGTCGTCTGTCCACAAAAAGACCTCTCTTGCTTTCTTTGCCATCGCGTTCATCGTTCAACCAGCGTTTGTTGACTAACAATAACCAAATGCCGAGCGAGACACAAGCTTCCTGTTTATACTTGAACGCGCATGCCCAGAGTGCGCGAATGGTCACGTGATATACATTTTTGGTGGCGTAATGTGGACGGACATCTGTAGAGAGACGCTTGGGTAAAACGCTAGTGTGGACGCGGATCGTTTTCATGCTAAAACGCCATTTTAAAACTAAAACGCACTAGTGTAAACGGGGCCTAACCTTAACCCCGACCCTAACCCCAACCTAACAGTCTACTAATAATCTAATGACAATTAGTAGCAATGTAACTTAAATTCAAGTGTGACCCCAGTTTCCCCTTACAGTCCAAAGACGTAGGTGAATTGTATAAACTTAATTGGCTGTAGTGTATCAACCAAGTGTCTCAGTGAGAGAGTGTATGGGTGTTTCTAGAACTGGAAGGGCATCCACCACTTAATAAACATAAGCCAGAGTAATCGGTGGCGGTTCCACCATGGCGACCCCTGATAAATCAGGGACTGGAGGAAAGTGAGCGAGATTCTGCAACAGTCCAGTGAGATTTTTGAATGAAGTTGGCCCACACAGAGATATGATCTCACCATCACTGAAGCCAGTCTGGGATTTCAGACTGTAACATGGACAACTGAAACTACCTACGGACTGAAAGAACTATCAATTTTTCCAAGATTTTTGAAGCTCCTGATCTTGAAGCAATGATGTGAACACAGCTGTATGACTAGGCCACTAGCAAACACCACAATAGCACTCGCTAGTCAATACTTAAACGCATGCATGCTTGAGTGAGAGTTCAAGAAAAGCTCATCGGTTCTCAAGGCATCTTTGCTCTTTTGCATTACTGTGGTGTTAATTGTATGTGTGTGGGCTCAGGGCAACACTGCATTAGTGTGGATGGGTGTTAGTGGGCGAGAGTGTGTGTGGGTGCTGCGAATTGGCAGGTACAACAATGTGCTGTGTGGGCGAAAGAGAGAACACTTTTAAAAAACGGAGTGAAGGGGTGAAATGAGGCAGTGAATGTGGAGGAGGATCAAAGAAAACACATTAATTAATGGAAAAGGGAATATATTCATCATCGCTTCCAAAGCCCCTAATGAACATTTGTGATACCCTCCGCGTGTTCGCTGGAGATTGGGCTCAGCTACAAGAGAACACACGAATGACGAATATACTTAACAGATTCAAAGTGTTCTAGATTTTATTGCACCTGAGAGCTTTAATGGTGGTAAAGTAATGGGATTTACCTTTACCAGTCTATTTGTAATGACCCCAATCTTGAAATTCATCACTTAGTACTGTCCGAACATTACTAGTATCCAGTATTTGTATAGAAATACTGTTATAATATGACATGCACAATATAAATGACACTCCAAATCTTTTAGATTCCAGTCAGTTTAAGCATAAAAGATCAATTTGATTAGTACTGAAGTACAGAAATGAGAATCAACCCACCAAACAAAAGAATTATCCGCATTTTCCCTGTAAAACATCATAAAATCTCTTACTAAAGCCATTTTTCATGGTTTACTTCCCTTGTTTATGTTAGTACCTGTATACTAAACCTTAGTAAATACATCAAATACTCATTTAGATTAGTTTAAATAACTGCTAATCGCATATTTGCTATTCTGTAAAGTAGAGAAATCATCTACCAGAACTACTGTCAGTCCAAAAAACACATGCAGACTAAAAGAAACGAAGTATACATTCAGCAGGAGCTTTAATACACCTAAATCAACACAGAGGAAGCGAATCTTTACCTGCTGATAAGACGACTCCATGTTCACGATAACGGCAGCAGAGAAGCACACAGAGTGAGGAGAGAAATATTCACTTGCTGCTGTTTTTGCTCGTTCTCCTCCTCCCTCTCAATCTCTCTCTCTCTCACTAACAAATTATGTAACCGATAACATGCAGCGTGCCAGTCATAACCACAAAAAAATATCCCCGACAGGGTGATTAGGACACCTACGCTAAGCAGAGCCATTTAGCCACTCGTCAAATAAATTTATAAACGGACATGAAATATTGATGGATGTTTAACTATTTAATATTTGAAAAGAAAGCGAATCCACGGTCAAAATCACTTGCCTGGGTCAACAGTCAGTTATATAATTTAAGGGTTATTTAATAAATAAAAGGAACCAAGGATGAAGAATGAAAGGAATAGTTAAAGTTATGTCATTGCGTACTAACCCCATCCACTTCATTCATTTTCCTTCAGCTTAGTCCCTTTATTTATCAGCGTTCACCACAGCGGAATGAACCGGCAACTATTCCAGCATGTGTTTTACTCAGCGGAACCAGCCAAACCAATACTGGGAAACACCCATACACTCTCTCAATCACACACACTCATACACTATGGCCAATGGCCTACAGCGCATGTGTTTGGAAACCGGAGCACTCAAATATGGGATGAATTTAGTATCAATATTATTTGCATATGCACGCGCTGTCATCCACGTGCTCTATTAATGTTGTATATGCAATTTTACATCCACAAACGAATCCCTTTCCACCTGAGTCTGTGAATTTAAGATTTGCACAAACAAAAACATGTTCACGAAACCAAATATTATGTTTTGCATTCATACATCTTCATTTACATGCGTAAAAAGGAAGTTTTGCATTTGCGGATCAGGTGACGTGTGTGTGTGAATTGATTTTTTGTTTGAATCTATACTGCCGGCTTCTTTTGAATTTTGAGACTAATTTCACGCAGTTTGTCGGCAAATCCACGCGTGGGGTTTCCCATACCCCAGAGGAAACCCACACCAACACTGGGAGAACATGCTAACTCCACACAGAAATGCCACCTGGCCCAGCCGGGACTCGAACCAGTGACCTTCTTGCTGTGAGACGACAGTGCTACCCACTGAGCCACCGTGCCGCCCTCAAAGGGTCATGTAATACTTTATATAATCTTCCATATGTTACACACTTGTCGAGTAGACTTGTAGAGTTCAGCATGTAAGTGATGAGGGCTTGTAAACAAACCATTCTCTGCTGTGTGTGTGTGTGTGTGTGTGTGTGTGTGTGTGTGTGTGTGTGTGT
>CAIGQQ010008344.1:1077841-1095632 GCA_903798035.1 Danio albolineatus
ACTTAATTATTATAGTTTTTTATTATTTATATATTTTTTATAATTATCATAGTTTAATTATTAATTTATTTTTTCCATACTTAATTATTATAGTTTTTTATTATTTATATATTTTTTATAATTATTATAGTTTTTTATTATTAATTATTTTTTTCATACTTAATTATAGTTTTTTATTATTAATTTAGTTTTTCATACTTAATTATTATAGTTTTTATTATTAATTAATTATTTTCATTTGTTTGTTTGATTTGTGAATAGAAATTACTTAGAGGTTACATTTTTCACCTTAAACTGATTTGCAGAGGCATTTTTATCTTTTTAAAACAAGGTTATAATAGAGGACAAACTTCAACCATCACTCAGAATAAAACACAAGTTAACCAAAATAAAATATCAAAATAAATATAAATGTTCAAATCATGGTGCAGTCCAGGCTTGTTTGTTTCAGGTAAAGCAAATATCAATTACTCAATTAAATATCAAATATCAATTAAAGATCATGTCTAATGTCACGAAGTAGCAAGCAGGGTTTTCTGTGTTGTTTTAAAACAGTCAGCCCTGAACAAAGTCATTCAGCTAATGATATTGATAATTAGAGTAAAAGTGAACCAAATATCGATGAGGAGATTGTGTGAAACAGCTGCTATAGTAATGTAGCAGAGCTGATCGTGATCCTCGATGTCTTACCATGCACACGATGGGCTCCAGCAGTTTGTCTCCAGGCACGTCCATCCAGGTCATCTCGATGGCCTCGGGGTCACCGGGTGAACACGGGGTCAGCAGGTCGTCCACGATCACTGCGATGTTACTGCGGGACGGCCCTCGAACCTAAAAAACAACAGCACGGCACGTGAAAGCAAACTCTTGCGTCCACTAGAGGGCGCTCACACTACAATGTTTTCAATATAAATGTATAGTTTAACGCATGTTAGGAGAGACTATTTGAAAACGTCTGTGTTTGTGAACATCAAACAGTGTGAACAGGAGTCAGTATTGCCAAATGTCCATGTTTAAGCGCATTGTGTAAACATTATTACGCCATTAGTTCGATCCTCTTAATACACTGTCAGTATAGAATATTATCGATACTTTCGGATTGATCCGCCCACCTCTAGATGGCAGTGTTTACCTTCTTGAAGTGTGTGGCCGACTGCACCTTCCTGACGGGCTGCATGAGCGCGTCCCGCACGATGATGCTGATATCGGCTCCCGAGTATCCGTCAGTCTTGCGCGCGAGCTGCCGCAGGTCTGCCTCCGTCAGGCTGTGTGGAGTGTTTCCCAGATGCAGGCGAAACATGGCCGACCGCGCCGGCTCCTCTGGAAGCGGGATGTAGATGCGCTTCTCAAACCTGCGTCAAACGTTTACGTTTACACACAATCATAACATTCTGTAGTATTTCAAGCGGTTCTCACACTGACCTCCTGCGAATGGCAGCATCAAGGACCCACGGGATGTTAGTGGCACCGAGAACTAAGACCCCATCATTGTTATTACCAACACCTGTGAAAGAGAGATGGAGAAAACATCAATCGCTTGGATATTCATGGAGGACTGGCTGATTAAACCATGATCATAATGGGGTGTATGTGTGGGGATTTTTCATTTTCAGTACGCTAGATCAACGGTCCCCAAATTATTTATCATCTCGGACCAGTCGATGCTTGACAATTTGACCATGGACAGCGGGGGTGGGGGGTTCGTAGGTTGCTAGGTCAAATTTTGAGTCAAATTTACAAAGTTAAACTAGACTCTTGAAAAGAGCACTGCTTCATAAATATCTTTTGCTGGGCTTTTAAGTTTGTGGCAAGTTTTGTAGCCTTGTTTGCCTTTTCTGCAGGTGACTGGTTGACAGCATAATTCAAATGTTTGCTTGAGAAATGTCAACTTAGGTTGTAGTCTTTAAAAACAGCAATGCTTTCTTGGCATATTAAACATACCGCTTTCTGTCCGATATTAGTGAAGAAATATTTTGTTGTCCATTCTTCCTTAAACACACCACATTCAGAGTCAATTTATCTTTTTTTTGCCTGACTCATTTTCAGTCATTAATGGTCGAGTGCATTTTAATTAGGGATGGGCGATACCAATATTTTTGTTTCCGATCCAATACCAAGTATTTCAAGACAAGTATCATCGATATCGATACCAATACTTTAATTAAATATTTTATAGTGATTTTAAAAAATGGTTATTACCTTTATTATAATTATTATTATCATCATCATTATTATTATTATTATTCAATTAAACACAAAATACATGATTCCTTTTTACATTTATTTAAATAACAACTAAAATTGCATGGCACCATATATAACAAAAAATAATACACTGCAGAAACCTTGTTTAATTAAAAAAGTACATCTCTCCTAGTTATTATGTGCACCTAAACTTTGTATTTTACTTGATAAACAAGTTTATTTAAAACTATTTAAACTAAACTACTTAGTCTTTTGAGTGGTCTACAGTCTATTATTCTGAACCCTGTGAAATGTAACAGAAATCTGAAATATGCCGATTTACGCAAATTACATAAAGTACAGAGTTTAGAATAGGATTCCCCCTCAGCTTTTTCTAAAACATTAATATTACAAAGAATAATATATAATGATTCCCCCTCAGCATATTATATTTACAGTGTGTACATCTGTGTGTTCATATGAACATATAGCAGGTAAAACTGTCTGTATTGAACTCGACTCCACTTTTTGTAGAATAATTCCTACTTGGTTAGCTGGACAATGACCGGATTTCTTAAAGGATTCTGCCAAAGTTTTACAACCTGCGCTGGGTGTGTGTGTGTGTGTCTGTACAACAGAGCCGTGAGCTAATGCTGACCCATTAGCGGAGATACAGTGGAAGGATATTATAGTTCCCATTCGTGTTCCTATTTAAGTAAATATTTATATAATATGTGGCGCTGTAATTATTGAGATGTTTTACTCAGTAAGAAAACCCCCAGAAAAGATTGATACTTTTACTTAAGGATCAATAATTTTGATACATTCCCAGTATCAAAAATATCGATACTTCAAGATCGATCTGCCCATCCCTAATTTTAATATCCATTTCTACTGGTTGCGCTAACTGTACCGCATGCAATACTGCCATCAAACGGCGTTCACTTGTATTGCGTCATTAATTTACTAATTCTGAAACCAAACCATTACTCAGAAGCAGCATTTTAAAAACTCCCTCGCGGGCCGGATGAAATGTTCAGTTTGCCCACCTCTGCCTTAGCTGTTTTAAATTCTCTGTAAACCATGCAGTCTTGGTGTTTATTGCTTTTACCGTCAACTTTCTAAAACTTCCACTCTCTCTACACTTTTAAGAAACTCAAATTTAACACTGCGATAATTGAAAAATGTTATGATAGTAATTTTTTTGTCCATATCCCACACACAGCCATATCACCCCGCAAGTCCAAGAGCGGTCACTCACTGAAGCTAAGCAGGGCTGAGACTGCTCAGTACCTGGATGTGAGACCACAGTGAGGCCAGCAGGGGGCGCTCAACCTGTGGTCTGTGTGAGTCCTAATACCTAAGGGGACACTATACTGTCAGTGGGCACTGTCTTTCGGATGAGACGTTAAACCGAGGTCCTGACTCTCAGTGGTCATTAAAAATCCCATGGCACTTCTTGTAAACAGCAGGGGTGTAACTGCGGTGTCCTGGCCAAATTCCCTCCATCTGCCCTTACTAATCATGGCCTCCCATCCACTGAATAGGCTTTATCAAGGTCTCTCCACTTCACCAATAGCTGGTGTGTGGTGAAGCACTGGCGCCGTTGTCCTGTGGCTGCCGTCGCATCATCCAAGTGGATGCTACACACTGGTGGTGGTGTGGAGAGACCCCCCTCATGATTGTGAAGCGCTTTGGGTGTATGGGGCCAGGTTGGTTAGTACTCACTGACAAACTACACACGCAAACATACACAAATACAAACACACCACACACATAAACATGAATACAGACATTAACAATGGTACAAACACAAAACACACAGACAAACAAACACAAATACAGACACAAATAAAAGGGCTCAGCAACAAAACACAAAATACACACAAATACACACCATAGAGCTCACGGACAGACACAACACACAAACAAATACCCAAACACACAAACAAACATGTATCCCTCAGGCTGGGACTGCTGAAATATTTCTCACCCTGCATCTGCACCAGGAACTCAGTCTTGATCCTCCTGGCTGCTTCGCTCTCGTTCTCATTTCTGGAGCCGCACAGTGAGTCCACCTCATCGATGAAGATGATGGACGGCTTATGCTGACGCGCCAGATCAAACAGGTTCTTCACCAGCCTGTGGGAGAGAAGAACATCCATCATTCACTGCACAGTCCTGCAGACGCTCAGACGTCACTCAGACTCACTTCTCGCTCTCGCCGAGCCACTTGGACATCAAGTCAGAGGAGGAGACTGAGAAGAAGGTGGAGTTGTTGGCTTCGGTGGCCACGGCTTTGGCCAGGTAAGACTTTCCTGTGCCTGGCGGCCCGAACAGAAGAATACCCCTCCATGGAGTGCGCTTGCCTGCAGCACAAACAATACACAGATGCAAAGCTGTAACAGATGTAAGCTGTTTAGACAGAACTAGTGTCTCCACAGTCATACTCGGCTGATATAAGGACAGTAAGTCTCTTTTTTTTAACTTCCTGACGCTACAGGATGCCTATTTTACCCCTTTTTCGAGATTTAATACAAGTCTTCTGTGTCTCCAGATTGTGTTTGTGAAGTTTCAGCTCAAAACACCCATCGGATTATTTATTAGACCTTTGTGTATATTGGAAATTTGAGCGGTTTTGACTTTGTAGCTGTTTCGGTGCCTGTGCCTTTAATGCAATGAGCTACTTCTCCCCACCCACCGTTCCCATGTGCGTGTCAGAGCCAAAGAGATCGCTCACTAATGCTATGACGGGTGTAGCTTCTGCTGCGTCTCACGCATAAGCAGCACAGTATCAGACAAGAATGAAGCCGATCTCCCTTACTGCAGTAAGAACTTTACCAACGGTTATTTGATGTGTTTGTTGTGGAGTTAATTCAAGCCTTTCTGCAACAACGAGTCCCACACAATGTCGTTATAAAGTTCACACAAGCACAGCGCGGGAGTTTGCCTTGTTTTTACATTGCAAATGTGACCGGATACAGGTTAATATCCACTGCTGTATGGATATCTGTTATGTTAATGTACAAAATAAACCTGATTTAACGCCCACAAACCGGGATTGAAGCATCTCTTTTAGAATTGTACTGACACGCGACTGTGGTGAAGAATTATGAAGTGATTTTACTGCCTTTGGTACAAACATGCTCTGTTTTAGAAACATTTTAAACTTGTAAAGCTCATTCTAGAGGTGCTGCTGAACACAGAGAGCTGAAGAGATCTTTTTAGCTGCTTTGTACACGTCTTGTCTTGTGGATATGATTATACGTGTTACTACGGAGACAAAACAAAATATATTTAAAAAAATATTATACTTGATATATATAGAATATATTTATATATACAGTATATATATATATATATATATATCAATTTACAGTGCCCTCCAGGAACTAACTTTGACACCTGTGCACTAGCAGATCATTCGTATACTAGCTGTAAAGTGACGTTTGTTAATCTGCAACAGTTTCTGTTGTTCTGACTTCAGCTGCAGATGTGTATAAACGGAAGATATTAGTTCCTCATACAAAAGAGTTTTTAGACTCTCATGTTTGATTTTCTTTTTTAAATACACGATTATGCCGTCGAGATATTGTATAAAGGCAATATCACACGATTAGCATATTTGTTTTTAATTACATGCTAAATTTACTAATTATTAATATTATGTATATTTTCTCCAATGTTTAAAACATGATCCTAAAGATTTTTTTCAGTTTGCTTAATATTTTTTTGATTTCAAGGATTTATTTCAATTCAATTATTTCTACTGTTTAAAAATATTTTTGAACAGCCCTTTTTTATGCATCTTTAACTGAGAGATAAGCACAAGGCAGTCAGCAGTGTGTTTCGAACACATGCCCTAATAAGACTGACCTGTGAACAGGTGTGGGAATTTGATAGGCAGAATGACAGCTTCCTTCAGGGCTTCTTTGGCTCCCTCCAATCCGGCCACATCATTCCACCTCACATTGGGCTTCTCCATCACAATCGCACCTGAACACATCCACATGATCACAACAAACACTGCTTTGTGTGTTTATTCTTTTGCAATAACACAAACACACGTTTAAGACACACATATACACACTCACCCATCAGATGCTCCTGTAGTTTCTTTTTCTCTGGGTTTTCTCCCTCGCTGTCACTGTCACTTCTGCACAAACACACACACACACAATGTTTGTAAGCGTAAGTGATTGACTTGGATCATCAGCAGCACTCTTGGATGAATCATGGACTGAAAGCTGTACTTGTCATTGCTCTGTGTTTCCTTCACTGGCTTCTTCCCCTGCTTGTCCTTGTTTTTCAGGTAGTCTTTGAGTTTCTCGGCTCTGTCCAGATACTGCATACACTTCCCTCGTATGCTCTCCTTCGCCTTGTCACTGTGTGCTTCATCTGACACACAAACACAAGCGTTACCCAAAGGGAAGAGTGACAGTCTTCTCTTCCTCTTTGTGAAGTGTATCGGAAACTAGTAGATCACAATTGTAAGGATGCATGAATAAAAATGAAAAGATCATTAGAAACATAACAGCAATGTGGTAAAAACTAGCGTGGAAGATTTTAAAATGTCACCAACCTGGTAAACATACTACAAAATGGCTACCAATTAGCTAAAAGTTAGAAATATGCTAGCAATGTGCTAAAAAGATTTCTTTGAAGAGTGAGGGGATGGTATCTTGATTCAGAACTACAGGGGAACATGAATAAAAGATGCTTAAACACACTAGCAGCGTCTTAAATCACATCTGAAACATGAAATCCATGATAAAAATATTAGTTATGTGCTAAATAATGTTAGCAAAGTGCTAGAACATGTTAGCTAAGTCATGCTAGAAACGGCCAGCTGCACTTTAAACATGCGAACAACTAATTAAACATGCCAAGAACTTGCTAAAACTTGTTAACACTGCGCATGGTATAAATGGCTAGCTGTATGTTAAAACATGTTAAACAATTGGTGAAACATGTTAGCATCAAGTTAAACTATGCTAACAATGCCTAGCAGAATGTTAAATATGCCAAGAACTTGCAATAACATGTTAGGAGTGTGTTAAACCATGCTAGAAATGGCTGGCATAATGTAACATGTTAAGAACTTGTTAATACATGTTAATAGTGGACTAAATCATGCTAATAGTGGACTAAATCATGCTAGAAACTGCTAGCAGTGTGTTAAACATGCCAAGAACTTGGCAAAACATGTTAGCAATGGGCTAAATCCTGCTCGTAATGCCTAGGAGAATGTCAAACATCCGAGAAAACATGTTAGCAGTGTGATAAATAGAAATGGCTAGTAGAATGTTAATCATCCCAAGAACTTGTTGAAACATGCTAGCAGTGTGTTAAATCATGCTTGAAATTGAAAGCAGTATGTTAAGACATGTAAACCATTGGTAAAACATGTTAACAGTGGGCTAAATAATGCTAGCAATGCCTAGAAGTATGTTAAACATGCCAAGAACTTTCTAAAACATGTTAGCCATGTTCTAAATCATGCTAAAAATGGATAGCAGTGTGTTAAAACATGAAAACAATTGGTAAAGCATGTCAGCAGTGGGCCAGATTGTGCTTAAATGGCTAGTAATATGTTAAACATGTCAAAAACTTGCTAAAACTTGTTAGCAGTATGCTAAATCATGTTAGAAATAACTATAAGCATGCTAAATCATGCAAACGATTAGTAAAACATTTTAGCAGTGTGCTAAATCATGCTAGAAACGGCTAGCAGAATGTTTAACACCCCAAGAAAATGTTAGAACATTTTTACAGTGTGCTAAATCATGCTAGAAATGGCTAGTAGTTTGTTAAACATGTTAAGAACTTGCTAAAACATGTTAGCAGTGTGTTAAATCATGCTAGAAAGGGCTAGTAATTTGTTAAACATGTTAAGATCTTGCTAAAACATGTTAGCAGTGTGTTAAATCAAGCTAGAAATGGCTAGAAGTATGTTAAACATGCCAACAAATTGCTAAAACATGTTAACAGTATAAACTACAGTATACTAGAACTGCTAGCCACATACATGTAAATTACAAATATGGCATTTTCTCCAGCTCAAACAATACTTGTGTAAATACAAGTGTACTTGATTCCTGGAATAGCCAAGTGCAAGCACAATCCAAAGCCATGAATTCACCAGTTGGCAATCTGGCTACTTTATTTTGAAGACAGGACATATTTCACAGTTTTGTTTCGGACTTTCTCTTCTTCCTAGTGATGGAGTCTTGTTATTTGATCTGACAGTCTTCTTGAAATTGAGTAGATAATAGGACGGACTCACATTTGATGGCATGCAGGAAATACTCCACGGCGTGCTGGTAGAGCCTCAGCGCCTCCTCATAGTTCTTGGCCTTGTCCTCCTCTGTGGCTTTAGTGACCAGCTCAATCGCTTTCTGAACAGGACAAATTACAGATTAAAGCTCTAGTCACACAATACAGACAAAGAAAACAAACATGGTTCTAAAAGAAAATCAGTGTGCAAGTACGGAGCCACTTTGTATCAAAATTAAATCAGCCTTCTTGACCAAATCGCTGATTGTACTCAATGACTTGCTGACATGTTGTGGCGGTTTTAGCATCACATTTATTTATCCATGATGGCAGGCTTAAAAGAGCCATCAAAAACATGCTCAGCAAACTATATTAAATTGCCAGTTTTTGGAAGAAAGAAAATGAAGTACTTTTAATTATTCAAACAAACTTTGACTCAGAATATGTACAAAAGAAACTTCAAAAAAATCCATTAACCTTGCTAAATGCATCATTTAAATGAAAAACTAACGTTTTAATGGTTTGAATGAAACATTACAAATACATATTTTAAATATTTATTACAATTACGCTTATTAACATATTTTAAAAGAATAGAAATGCTAAAGAAAAGCAGATACTTTGCGTCTGGCACATTTTGGCATCTTCAGGTGTTAAAAATACCAAAATATATATATAAAGTGTCAAGAAGTTTTTATTATGTATCTTTTTAATATATATTTATATGTATTTATTATATATTTTTATTATATATACCTCAAACACTTATTTGAAGTGAATTTAGCTAATATACTTTCATAATTAATTAATCAATAATTTTATTCAGATTTAATTCAGTTTTAGTTGAAAAAAACATACAATTATAATAACTGAACCGAACAAATCGAAAATACTATACAAACTCTGAACTTAATATGAGGATTGATTCCAAAGAAAAGTGTTTGATTTATTGTTATCAAATTGTAAACCGACAGACAGGCCTTTCTGAAGTATATCAACACTAGTCATTCAAAACGTAAATACATGATCGTTTTACTAATTAAAAATACATTTCGGCTGAAATTGAAGTTTAATTAACTGCAATTTTATCTCATATTCACAATAATGAATCTAACGTGAGGTTTGTTTACATTTTAGCTTATGTCTGTCACGGCATTACGGATAAATCAGCACAATTCTATTATCGACCTTCAATAAAAGCTTTTGACGTACGCGAATTATGAACTACGAGTAGCTAATTGTGTTTATTTATGCAATATATGTTGAGAGAATACTATTAAAATATGAAGATGATGATGTTGAGCTAATGCTAAAGTTAATGTAAACTCACCTGCAGTGTTGACGTTGTCATTTCATCTCACGCGCCTGCGGGTTCCTATTATTCTTATTTCTTATTCAGTCGAATTGCTCGTTAAATAACGATACAGAAAATGAAGCAGCTAAATTAAAGAAGCTTCATATAATGTAGCAGAAGTGAGCATAGAAACGGAAGTCTTGCGTCTCTGGTGTTCACTTCTCCGATGTCCTCCGGAAACAGCTGAACGCGTCAGTTCCACTATAACATACAATGTAAACGCCATCTTTTAAAGTTGAGAAGAAAACAGTGAGTATTATGTATTATTACAAGTCTTTTTACAACATAATCACAAGTTTAAGTCAATATTATACATTACAAAGACTAAACAGATTTAATTAACATGTTTTTATTAATATATATACTGTATATGGCATTTACATACAGACATAATGCATAGCTTCAGGTTACAGGCTTTAAAAGTTATCATACACGTACAAAACAAAAGAGCATTTTTGTATTTGATTGTGAACTGCAAGCTGCCATGAGTGAATTTTGGTTCCAACATGTTTCTCCTCAAAATAAAGGATAAATCAAACTCAAAACTCTGAAGGAATAAGGAAACGAGGCATGGGTTTATAAAGTACATTCATCGTCTGAAGCATTGGTCTCAAATCTCACTTACAAGTGCAATTCTTTAACCTACTCATGGGTTTTTAACAGTTAAGACAATGCATTGGTTCATCAGCAACATAAATGGAAATAACGTGACTGAACGCAAGATCCACCGAGGTGTGTGTGTGATAAGGGTGTGTGATATTAACACAAAAGATAGACATTTTCTTTTGATATTGTTATTTAAAGAGTATTCTGATGTGGATTTTGCGTGACTGGTTTTACGCCTGTCATTTATAAATAAACGTGACACTAAAATCGCCAGTAGGTGGCGACAAGAGCCTATCTAAATGAGCCATTCATTGAATTACTCTAATGAATTGTTCAAAACAGCTGATTCATTTCGAAATGAAGCTTGTCATTTTGAATAAATCATTCAGTTACTCAGATGATTCCTTCAGAAATTCATTCAAGAATAAAATACATCACTGTGTTGTTTTGACAAATATTTTCAAAAATGTTCTCATTTTAAACTATTTAATTAGCGAAAAAATTAAAGCCAGTTTTTTGGATAATTTTCTTTGATAATGTTAACTAAACGGTATTTTGTTGTGCATGTTTTTGTGGCTGGTTTTACGACTGTCGTGGATAAATGTCACAGTAAACCTGCCAGTAGGTGGCAACAAGCGCAAGATCGAAATGAGCCATTCGGTGAATTACTCACTTGTTCATAACAGCTGATTTATTTAGAAATAGAGCATGTGACTGTCTTTTTGAATGAATCATCGATTCAGTTACACAAATGATTCTTTCAGAAATTGATTCATTCAGAAATAAAACATCACAGTGCTGTTTTGGAAAAAATATATCTCAATATTATTTGTATTTCACAGTATTTTGTTGTACATGTATTTGTGGCCGGTTTTACGATTAGTGTGGATAAATAGATGTGACACTAAACCACCAGTAGGTGGCGACAAGTGCATGATCTGAATGAGCCATTCGTTGCATTAAGCCGCGGTCACACTGCACATTCATACGCACACGAATGCGTCAGACCGGAAACGTAAGGTCATACGGCAAGATTCGCAGTTCGCTGTGTTGGAAAGTTCAAGTTTGTTGAACTCTAACCTGCGAAATCGAATATGACTGCGTGAGACCAATCAAGGATCAAAACATGACCTCTCTGGGCAGAAATTGTTTATATGGAGCAATCACTCGCTTTTTAAAAGTCTAATCATCTTGTTTAATCCCGCCCCTTTTCACATCGCCGTACGAATTTCACAAGCTCAAACTCTAGTGTGACTGCAGCATAACTCACTCGTTCAAAACAGCTGATTCATTTAGAAAAGGAGCATGTGTCTGTCTTTATGAATGAATCATTGATTCAGTTACACAAATGATTCTTTCAGAAATGGATTCATTCCGAACAAAACATCAGTGTTGTTTTGAAAAAAAAAATCTCACTATTGTTTGTATTAAACAGTATTTTGTTGTGCATGTTGTTGTGGCTGGTTTTACACCTGTGGTGGATAAATAAATGTAACACTAAAACCACCAGTAGGTGGCAACAAGTGCCTGTCTAAATAAGCCATTCGTTGAATTACTCACTTGTTCATAACAGCTGATTCGTTTAGAAATGAAGCACATGACTGTCTTTTTGAACGAATCACTAATTCAGTTCCTCAAATGATTCGTTCAGAAATGGATTAATTCAGGAACAAACCTTCACAGTGTTGTTTTGGCAAATCTTTTCTAATTTTCTACTAGTTTTGTTTGGAACAAACTAAATAAGCAAAGCAAAAATAAATGGACGATACTGTCATCAGAACTGTCAAATAAAATCAATGGCAATGACATTCAGTGAAACATTACACTTGCTTATGTATTAATATCAAACTATATCAGATTAAAAAAATAATAATAAACAAACTTTAATTATAGGCTATAGAATAACATGTTTGTTTTGTTTTTATAGTGCGTGACATACTTAAATGTCAGCTTTCTCATCGTTTAAAAAAATTACAATATTTTTGTTGACGATAAATATCACACACCCCGAACACAAAATCAAAAAACGATAATCACAGCCAAAAGAGTCATCTTTCCTTTTAATGGGCGCTTCAGAAGAATCCAAGTTCTCCTGGTGAGTAATACTTTCCTATTTTAAAACATTACGGTATTATTAAGTACAGCAGAGTGTAAAAGTTTAAGGGCACTTAAAGCAGAGGCTGCACGTGTGTGTGCTGTATTCAAAGTAAACCCTGCCATCTCTCTTATGGTTAAATATTGCATCAGTTAAGCTTGTGCAGTGGTTTGGAAGCAATGTTTGATCATACAATCTCATATACTGTTCCTATAAAAACATATTGCCTAAATTGTGCAATGAAGAAACGTCTTCAATACTGTGAAACTCTCCTGCAATCCTACTATGTGCTCATGCATTAGATAAAAGAATAAAATATTAACAAAGATTATACTGATGCTGTAAATGAATAGCGCCAAACCGTGTGTCAGTGCTTATAAATGGTCCACATCTCCAGAACAATGAATTTCCATCACTTTTTCAGCCGTGAGTCATGAAAATGGGTTTAGATTTGTTATTATTTATTACTAAATGTACTTACACAAGGCTAGAAAATGTTAAGTTGACTACAAAATTAATCAGTCAACAATTTCTTTAAATTTCCTTCACATTTCCGTCCATGGAAATCAGAAAATTCCCTGATGTTTGCAGTGTTTTTAGTGATGGGATACTGCTCTAATGCTGATTAGGCAGCAGAATATTAATATACAGCAAAATAATAATAATAATTAGTTATAAAAATATCAAGGCTTGGGGCTGGTTTGGTCATAAACGAGAGAATTATGTAAATAAAAACAGTCCTATGTCTTATACTGATTTCAGAATAATCTCAGAAGTGAACTAATCAGGGTCAGAAATTAACTTTAGAAGCAATTTAGTGACAATTTCAGCTTTTTTTGTTTAAATAATTAACTATTAGTCTTTTTTGTCAAATTTTTTGACGCATCAATCGATTAATATATTAGAAAGGGTTACCAATAACACCAAAGATGTTAAAATTGTATATAAATTATACATTTAAAAGTGGAGCTCATTATATAACATGACTGTAATAGTAAGATATCATTATTATTTGGTTGATCGCCGCTCTTGATGTTGTAATAATGGTTATTAAATGCTGACAATACAATATACAGGGGATAAAACTGACTTTTGTTCACATTATATGAATGAGACCACTTAAAAATGCTGTTTTTAATGCACATTTCTAATTAAATTATTGTTTTATTAATTTATTAATAAAAAAAAACAATTGGACAGAAAAACGAGTGTTCTTATTTGTTGTGACTGAAAATGACAGAAAATATAGATTTTATTTGAACTATTCTGAAAAAAAAAAAGAGTAATTTTAGTTATTTCATGCAAAAAAAACCCTCTAAATTACATTTTTATTTTTATTTTGGAGTATGACAACAAATATCTTACGTTGTTTTCGATTATGTGTCACTTTTGTTCATATTTGTGCCATTTTTGCCACAAGCCCTTGTTAATTTCCCCCTGAAATCCACCCTATTCATCACAATTATAGTTCAGCGAGGTTATTTTTTGGTCGGTCACATAGAGGAATGCATTTAAAGCTTTGTTTTCTCCTTATTTGCATAAGCAGCAGTCTTAACGTCACTGCCACATTCACACACACACACACTGTATATTCATTCCAGATTATAACACACATATGTAACAGTCTTTTGCCATGCAATACACATTATAAACATAAATACAAGTGAGTTACGTGAAAAAACAAAGATAATACAAGAATAAATGTTCATTTAGCGAAGCTTTAAGCCTGAAAAACGTGTGAAAAGCTCTAGATGTGAAGGCACGACTGGTGTGTCCCTGATCTGAGGACAGTAAGATTGTGTTTAGCTTTAGAAAGACACGCACACAAACATATACACACAGACACACAAATAAACACACATACACACTGTGTTGGTTAGAAGTGTAACTATGAAACACTGCTGGAGTCAAACACTTAGTTGTGAATGAATGAATGAATACATGAAGGAAGGAAGGAAGGAAATCTCTATCATCTACTGTGTGTTTGTGCGTGTTTTTACGTCAGCAACCCCAGTCGAGCCAGTTTGGCTGAGAGAAACGAATGAAGCACAAACACCACAGGCTTCGGTCCCGAGTGAAGCTCAAACACCTGTAAAACACAACGAAACACACACACACACACACACACACATTCGTGAAAACTCAAAGGAGATCCTCCATTTGCACCAATGATTACGTCTTTTCTAAATAAACACACTTTTTAACACATTTTAAATTTGCTTTTGTTTTGATCCAGGAATGCAAGTGTGACCTAAACCTTTACGCCCTTCAGAGCTGCACATGTGTTAAAAAATCATCATCGAATTAATATATTATGTTTTCGTTTCATACCATCTCTCCCTCTGGAGCGCCGAAGTCCAGGAAGAGATTTCGGACGCCGTCGTCGGCAGACATCTTTAGCCGCTCGTATGGGAAGTGGAAGAGCACCGAATCGCCAGACTCGCGCGTCACTGTGAATCCTCGCTCGTAGTGCAAGATCAGACGCACGTTCTGCCTGTTCAACACACAGCCTGAGAGAGAGAGAGCAGAAAACACACACTCACGATCACATTCAGGAGCTTATATACAGCTGAAGTCAGAATGAGTCGCCCTCCTGTGCATTCTTTTTCAAATATTTCCCAAATGATGTTGAACAGATTCAGGAATTTGTCACAGTATTTCCTCTAATATTGTTTCTTCTGGAGAAAGTCTTATTTGTTTTATTTCGGCTAGAATAAAAGCAGTTCTGAAAGAGCCCCTATTATGGGTTTTTGAAGATGAGCTTGTATGCAGTGTTTACCACAGCTCTAAGTGAAGTGAAATGTCCAGCTGAGGCTTAAATCTGAAAGTGCACAGTGTTTAAAACTATTGATTCATCTATAAAAGAGTCGACTCATAGTTCCTCAAACGAATCGCCGTGATTATGAGTTTTTAGCCGTTTCGGCATGACGTGAACACGAAACATAAGCCCCGCCCATTTGTGCACGCGCACCCCCGGGAGATTTGAAACCCCCAACCCCGCCCACAAACAACAGCAGCGAGCAAAAGTTGCCAGATTGGGCAGTTTTGAATTTGATTGTGCAGGTAAAAACCTTTTGGACAGGGTCTGGACTGGAATCAGTCAGCTACATCTGGCAACACAGAGAAGAGCACTGTAGCAGACATGTGCTCAGCTGGATATTGGAAGTGTGCAGATGACCCACAGATGAGACTGTGAAGAGTCAGTGTTTGAGGTTTATTTCTGCAGAAATACCTCTCGCATTATAACCCAGCCATGTGCTGTGTTCCTCTGAGGAGTGCTACACGCTTACAACGGAGGATTCGGAGCACCGGGACATTTCCTGGCCGGCTATCCAACAAGTGAGTATGTGTGATTAAAGCGGTCGCCTCATAGTTTTCTCCAGCTTGTAAATGATGCATTTAATTGTGTTTTGTATCTTTTAACCACTTGTAGTGTCTCTGGTTAACTTGTATTCTCATATCGCGTCTAAAAGCACGTTGTAAACGCGACGCGTGACGCTTTGTTTACGGATTAAAATGCGTTTGTGAGCGGCGTTTCACTGCTGTTTGTCGTTGCTATGGCTACATCAGCTCTCCTACACACGTGCGGCGGTCCTGTTTCATAATGGTTCAGCTTTTGCCGCTGTGTGCACTAATACTGAATGTGTGTCGCTGTTTTTACTTCTGGTTAAGAATAGAGTGATATGCTGGGAGAACGGGGGGTTAGTTTCGGGGGTGAGGTGTCTGAAATACGGGCGACTCCCGGAAAAAACGAGTAGATATGCCCACGCACACACTATGACTACTTCAATATTGATAAGCCGTGGTGGGCATTCTCTCGTGCTGAATGATGTCGACCAATCGCAACAGACTGGGTCATCAGTCCAATCAGCGCAGTTTAGCATCGCGCTAAGGAGGGGTTTTGGAACACATGAATCGCTGAAGGATTCATATAGGAGTTGCTGGGATAATGAGGTAAAAATAAATGCAGATTATAAGACAGTGAAAGTGTTTTTTGACCATGCATGCATATTAGCCTGCTGTTGGAGACCCCCAAAACCAAAATATGACCCTTTTTAATGTATAATAGGGGCTCTTTAATTGTTTTAAACCCATTTTAAGGTCAGTATTATCAGCCCCCTTAAGCTATATTTGTTTTGGATTGTGTCCAGAACAAACCACTGTTATACAATGACTCGCCTAATTACTCTACCCTAATTACCCTAGTGAAGCCTTTAAATGTCACTTTAAGTTGAATACTAGTATCTAGAAGAATAGTCTTATTTTATGTGCTGTCTTTATGGCAAAGATAAAAGAAATCAGTGATTAGAAATGAGTTATTAAAGTTAGTATGTTTAGAAATGTGTTGAAAAAATGTAAAAAATTCAACCGTGGTCTATTTACAAACAACACACACACCTATGGAAACCTCTTTGATGAGCTCTGCAGCTGAATGTCCGCCCTGCACCAGCGCTCGTGTCCATGTGGACAGATCCCAGTGCGTCTCCACACGAAACACATGAGACTCGATCCCTCGCCCGGTGCCGGTGCGCGTGGCGAACAGCAGATCTCCACCCAGAGCTGGAGAACTGCGCACACTGCCCGAGTGAACCAGCCTACACACACACACAGACAAGCAACAGGTTATATACTGGAAAAAGAGAGTGAAATTCAATACTTTTTGAAGGCAACCTATTATGCAACAATGAATTTTATAAGGGGTTTAAACAAAGTTGTGTGTTAGCAGTGTGTGAATATAAGCAGCTTCTAATGGTAAAAATGAATTAATTGTATTGTTTATAATCAGACTTGATATAAACAGTCTGCAGAAACACTTTGATTGACATTCTCACATTGTACGTGTCATCAGAGGAGGAAAGCCCCGCCCACTAATGACAATCTCTCCCTCATTAGCATAAAACGTTACTCTTGTTTTTGAATCAGCCAATATTCTAACAGAGGCATCTGTAGCTCCGCCCTCTTTTAAAAAGAGCACAATCTCATTTGAATTTAAAGCGACAGACACTAAAACAGCACAATTAGGATCAAAGCCTAAAAGGGGCCGTTTCAGGGAGATATTAAACATTATTTGTGTGGTATTTTGAGCTGAAACTTCACACACACACACACGCACGCACACACACACACATGCAATATAGGACCCCTTTAAGAACTTTTTTAAAACTCTTTCCACACATTTTAAGACCTCATTGCCACTTTAGGTTTCAACCGGTAACATTGGCGACATTACAGTATATTTACTAATCCTAAATTAAAACATTACTCATAAACTGAAT